>MJUU01048681.1:26151-46481 GCA_002080025.1 Modiolus philippinarum | reverse complement strand
ATCGATGGCCGTGATTCTCCAACTTTCTGTATATTTCACTTAAAATATATAAGAAAAGGCAGATTTTCTTCATCCGATATTATATCGATGAACGTAATACTTGAACTTGCTGTGATTTAATCTAAAATATATAAAAAAGGCAGATTTTCTTCATTCGATATTATATTGATGCCCGCAATACTCCAAGTTTCTGTAATTTACCCTAAAATATATATAAGAAAAAGCAGATTTTCTTCATTCGATATTATACCGATGCCCGCAATACTCCAACTTGCTGTAATTTAACCTAAAATATATAACAAAAGGCAGATTTTATTCATTCGATATTATGTCGATACCCGCAATACTTCAATTTTCTGTAATTTAACCTAAAATATATAAGAAAAGGCAGATTTTCTTCATTCAATATTATATCGATGCCCGAAATACTCCAACTTTCTGTAATTTAACCTAAAATATACAAGAAAAAGCAGATTTTCTTTCATTCGATATTATATCGAAGCCCGCAATACTCCAACTTGCTGCAATTTTAACCTAAGATATATAAGAAAAGGCAGATTTTCTTCATTCAATATTATATCGATGCCCACAGTACTTCAACTTGCTGTAATTTAACCTAATATATACAAGAAAAGGCAGATTTTCTTCATTCGATATTATATCGATGAACGCAATACTTCAACTTGCTGTGTTTTAACCTAAAATATATAAGTAAAGGCAGATTTTCTTCATTTGATATTATATCGATGCCCGCAATACTTATACTATAACTAATCCGAGATTCTGATTATCGCAAAATATTCAACGAATGATCGAACAACGCAGTAATTCACGAATGCGCGCAGCGCATGAGTGAATTACAGTGTTTTTTCGATCATGAGTTGAATATTTTCGATAATCAGATTCTAGGATTAGTTATTGTTTTTATTATATAGATAAGTTCTCTTATAATTAATGGTTTAATTTAAGATTCTTTTCATGAACTACGTTTTCCATGTTAATCCGCAGAGACGTTTACTTAACAACAACGTTGACGACGTCTATTGTGACGTCACTTCCTAGAGTGAAATTATGGAAAATAATTTCACAGTTAATTATCACTTTTCTTTCACTGAGAAAGGATGAGTGGCAATAATCCCCATATTTGGCCCCAAAAATCAAGTTGTTTAAAATAGTATGATATTTATAAGAAATATTAACTATTACATCTGGCTACAAAGAAAACATATAATAATACGAATTCCTTTCATTTTGACGTTATTGTGACATCACAAGGAGCCGTCTTTTTGAAAGAAAATCAGAAAATCTGCAATTTTTAATGTTCTCAAAGGAAATTTCCTTTAAGTGAACATTGGGCACATGCAAACAACAACTTCAAACTTTCAGAAATGATGTATTTCACCATTTTACACATTTTGACCAAATATGAAGTTGTTATTCAGATGCGCCCACATTTTTCAAAGCACAAAGATGTGTAAAACACAGCAAAAATCTGTAAAATTCTGACGATTTCAAAAAATATAGCTTTTGAGTTAACTGATTATCATGAGAATCAAACTGATATGGAAAAAAGCTTCATCATTTTCCTTAAGCCCTATATTTGTTCAATGTTTCAGCAACAAAAGACATCTGTTTGTATAGTTTTAGTTTCATGGTAAATCTTGGGCCAAAAATGGGTCTTACTGCCACTCATCCTTTCAATCTTTCACCGTCCTCTATATAATAATTGCACTTACAATAATTTAACCTGAAATATATAAGAAAAGGCAGATTTTCTTCATTCGATATTATATTGATGCCCACAATACTTCAACTTCCTGCAATTTAATCTAAAATATATAAGAAAAGGCAGATTTTATTCATTCGATATTATATCGATTCCCGCAATACTTCAACTTGCAATAATTTCACCTAAAATATGTAAGAAAAAGCAGATTTTTTTCCTAAATAGTACATAAGCCAAAAACATGTGATACTCTATATGTTAAAATATGTTAATATTTTTAAAGTTGTAAAGTTGCAGTTGTAAAATCTATAATATCTTTCAAAAATAGAATTAAGGGGACGACCAGTTGATTTTCAGGGGTGGGGATTGGGTGATTTTCTAAAAATAAATAATTTAATCTTGGTCCCATCTGGGACTTATATATTAGTCCCAGGTCCCAGAGAAAAAGAATTAAATATTTTAATCCTACTTGTCGTGGAAATAAATAATTTATTTGTTCGAAATTTTCATGAAAATAAATATTTTTTCTAGGCAATAAAACGGGCAAATTATTTAAATGTGGACTTTTGAATGAAAGTAGTAAACGCACGTTACATGATACACGCAATGAACGGAGAACGTATATCAATTTTTCATTAGACTGTCGACTCCGTTAAGTATCACCCACACGATTCACGCACACGCTTTACACGATGAGCGCTAATTAATTTGGGAATGCTGAACGTTTCCATTGCTGTAAAAGAAATCAGGGCTCTATGACAAGTCAGAGCAGTCATGATTCTATGACAGGTCAGAGCAGTCAGGGCTCTACGACCAGAACAGGTCTAAGCAGTCAGGATTCTATGACCAGAACAGGTCAGAGCAGTCAGGGCTCTAGAACAGTTCTAAAGTTAACTTAGAGTAGCTTTTATGACTGCTCTATGACTGGTCCAAGTTAACTTGAAAATGGTCCTAAGTTAACTTAGAAGAGCTTTTATGACTGGTTCAAGTTAACTTGGCGAGAGGTTATGTCTGCACCCTACTGTACTATAATGCAACTACTTATATCAGTTAAGATTTCAAAAATGTAGTCTGATCGCCGTTTTGCCAAACCAGCTCACAGTTCTACTGTCGACGCCATTTCCCACCTAGGGTGTCTGTACAATGACCCTATAATTCTAAAAGTTTTTATTTCTTTAATAACATGTTCAACGTAAACTCTACGTTTTTTGTGGAGGCGATTAAACTTGCGCCTTCGTCTGCGCTCTTGGTGTTGTTGTCGAACAATATCGGTAGCTTTATACGGTGTAACTATATCAACCCCCATTCCAGGGGTATATAACCGTCGACCCACGCATGGGGAGTATACCTCGTGGTTATCTAGTATGGCGGAAAAAAATTCGTTCGCACGTTGAAGAGTCCCTAGCAGAACAAATATTAATTTTGAGAGCATATATAGAGCATAGATGTAACTGGCCCGTTATAGTGGAACACATAAAAAAGAAGGCCGACGAGTTGCCACCGGGTGCGAGGATGTTATACAGAGAATATCAGTATCAAAAATTGAAGAGAAGAGTAGCTGACCAGATAAAAATACTGACTAAAGTTGGAAAGCGCATTGACAATGAAGAGCTTAAAAATCCGGCCGCTGAAATTCGGACAATCGAGGTGAGGTATTTCATGAAGGCAACACCCGTAGAAAGGAAGCAATTGGCTAAAAAGGTAAAGTTTACTGTTTACCAAAATAACTGAGGGGTGGCAAAGGGGGGGGGGGCTATATTTACTGTTCATAGTTGTCAATTATTCTTTTTGTATCTATGAATGCGGACCTCCGGGTGGACACCTTTAGTTAGACAATCACATATATTATGCCAAGTTGCACAAATATACCAAGAGAATGAAATGTTAATCAAATTTCCAAACAAATATCTCTTGCAAACCAAAAATATTATCGATTCCTGCTCTCTTAATTTCAAAAAGAAAAAAACTAATTTCCGTACTAATCGAGATGACCTAAACATGTAATAATTTAAAAATATATGGAATTTACACTAGATAGAATACAATTCCATTCCTAATTATTTATTTTTACCTGTGTCACCAACGTTCAATGCATGTGTGAAGACTCCGTCAGTCCGTTCATTCTATCTTCCAACGTTTGTCAGTCCGTCCATCCGTCCGCCCGTCCGTAATGTTTTAGCAACTAATTTTGAATAATCTGAAACTAAAGTCTTTCACCTAAGACTTTTCCGTCCATTCAACATCTGTCAGTTTGTCCATTCGTTCGTCCTTCCTTTATTTTTATACCACAACACACTGTCTGTCCGTTAGTCCGCCCATGCACACACCCCAACGTTTCTAGAGGTTTCGGAGTAATAACTTGTGACGAAATAACATACAGTCTTCAAACTTGGTATATAAGCTGTTTACAACTTTTGGGTTCAATGAATCCAGCAGTACTTTGATTTATTCTTGAATTCAAGGGTTTAGAATGATAATTTGTGAATGAAATAATATATTGTCGTCAAACTTGGCATTCAGTTGTTTACAAGAAAACTTAGTCTAGTTCGACTTAGGCCTCAGATGTCCAAGTGGTTCTGAAATTATGCCGTTAAAACTTTGAAATTTTGTGACACATGCCTGGCGGGGTATCATGCAATGCACCATTGCAATTTTTGTGGGTTATTTGGTTTGTATAAACTGCAATTCCCACATCTTCCAACATTTTCTACAACTTAAAGACATTAATTATGAAATTTCTCACATCTTGTTAAATAATTTTCAAATGTTTAAAAACTCAGCAACCGTCGTTTTCAAACATTTGCAAAATTTATTTTACACTATGTGAGAAATTTCATAATCAACTTAGTTCTCGTTGTAGAAACTATATTTTATCACACTGGTCAGGCGTTGGTTAAATTTGCTAGAAATTAGAGAAAGGTAATTCCTAAATCAGGGACTGTAATGATAGAACATTAACTAAGTATGTAAAGCAAACTGAAAATAAAAAGAAATGTGTCTAGATTTTTCTCCCCTTTTCTACACAAGCCCTAATGTGAAGCTGGCTTCCTACGAATATAAAAACAAATCTGCAAAAAAGTCGCACAATAAGCCCCATTGGCATCCCGATTGCTGCATGTTATAAATAACTAAATACCGAACTTACTGTGAATTTTGTTTCTGCATATGCGCATTTCGACAACTTATGTCTCTTCAGTGCAGATAAAATCTAAACATTTGGAAGACCATCAACTCAAAGATGTTCAAAAACTGATAGAGAACAAATAACCAATATGTTCTAAATGGAAAGCCAAAATCAGCTAAGGACAGAGCTTTGCATGAGGGAGATGCTCCTTAGTTTTCAACAAAATTTACAAAAATTTAGATATTGCGACATTCCAAATAAAATCGGCTTTCGGGTCAGCACCAAACGGAAAGCAAATGCGATACAATTGCTCCTGGGTACGTCGTTGTAGAGGATGACAAATTACTTCTACTTACTGAATTCCACAACCTGGTTTAGTTCAGGTGATCACATATACCAGGCTGGGTGTTTTTTAGGAGATGTCAGCAGGGAATTTGAAGGTAAAGTTCCTGCCATTGACATTGGATTTTAACAGTATTCTCCTGGATAAGGCAAGGACAAATGGCACATCTTTTGAATTTTTGAAAATCCGATTGTAACTTTTTCTGGCAAAAACTAAAAACAGTATTTCCTTATTCTATAATTTCATGTCCTTATTATGTGTAAAAAGAAGGCTTCAATTATTTTCTTTAACTCCCGAATTAGTTTTAGGGTCTCGGACTACAGAGCTTCCGGGCGCGCCCCCCGCTGTCGGATAGGGGAACGCCTTGTCTAGGTCATAAAGCGTGGGTGCGAACCATTGTAGCCGAAGTGTGTGAGGAAACACAATAATCTATCGATAAGGACGCCTTTTATATTTTTCAAAGGAGTGCAGAGCCACTGGGTCTCGCATAGAATGATAAATTTCCTGTCCCTACCCATTTCTCTCCTTTTCCAGCGGTAATCAGAATTCGTTACTACGGTTGTCCCTTCCACCTTGATTTCTTTCCTCTTTCATGTCTTTTGCTGACAATTTTTTGAATTGATTCCTTGTTCTCGTCCTAATATAGCTGAAATATTGCTCACTGGACTTTAAACTCTAGCCAATCACCCAATCAATCTACTTTAACTCGATATTCCATATCTTCGAAGTTGTCGAAGGATAAAAATATACATGCAATAATTTATCACCCTCTTTTGTCAATGACAGCTTTTAATGCATCAATAAAGCTAAAAACTATTCTAAAAATTCATCTCCCTAAAGAATACCTTTCTGAATTTTCGCCCCCAAAATGAAACCACTTCCAAAATCTCGACGCCCTTAAATTATCCAGCCCCTCCCCAGCTAATAAATAGTGACATATCCATCCCGAATATGAATCTCTGCAATCTAAAATGACTTTTGTGCATTAGAGACTTGATAAACAATTACTTAATTGCTAAACTGGAAGGAAGAGATGTTAGTACATTGTCGAAATTTGAGTGTCACTGAAACAACGTTTATGATACCAATCAGTAATTGCTTATTAATTACAACTCTTGATTACAAATTATTCCCTTTAATTAACACATGATTTAGAAAGATTTTGATAGTCAGTTCTTGTGTATTTTGTGCGTCATGTTGTATAGGGTATACACCAGAATGTGTTATTGTGTTAATGCATTATATGTATTAAAGAGTCTGAATGGTGTTATTTGCGTACAGAGAAATATAATCCACTTTTCTATTGGCATGTCAACCGCTTTTATTGGTTGATTCATTGCAGTTTGGGCCAAAATACGAAATTAAACTGTTCAGTTTCCTATTCATGTAGGGTTATTTGTTTTATATGATAAATTCTGGATCATGGTAACTTTCATGTTTATTTAATGGGTTAAATAAGCAAAACAGCAGTTTCAACTGGCGACCCAGCAATCTTGGTGAAGACTCGTGCGCAATATTCATACCAAATGAGCAGTTACAATGTAAGAAATCAGTTCCGATCTAGATACAACTTTCTACTTAATGCTAATAGATTTAACCCAGTATTAAGCCATGGTTTAAATGATAACCATTGATAAAATATCACATGAGGGCTGCCAATCGCACCCTTATAATGGAACCACCAAATCAATAAGAAAAACTAGAGGCTCAGAGACTGAGCCTGTATCGCTCACCTGACAAAATGCTTCTATGCCAAGTATGTCCAAAAATTATGTTTATGACCAATGGGGTCTAATGTTTACCTATGTTCTCCATTAGCACCTGTGTTTTTTCTGATCCTTTTTAAATGAGTAATTTTTGCAAAGGACCTTCCATATTTTTAGTTAAATTTGCTTGAATAGTTTCAGAGAAGATGATGAAAAGGATGATATTCTCATAACGGGCTAATGTTAAACTATATTCTGCACTGGTGGCCGTTTTTTATGTGATCTAAATGAAATGCTAAATTTTTGTAAAGTACTTTTAGTGCATCATTCCTGTAAAGTTTGGTTGAATTTGCTTCAGTGGTTTCAGAGGAGAAGATGAAAATGTAATTTTCCCATAGGGTCCAACGTTGCATCATTCCTGTAAAGTTTGGTTGAGTTTGCTTCCGTAGTTTCAGAGGAGAAGATGAAAATGTGATTTTCCCATAGGGTCCAATGTTAAACCTGAGTTCCGCGCTGGCGGCCATGTTTTTCATGGGATCGGAACGAAATAAGCAGTCTTTGTTAAAGACCTTTAGTACATCATTCTTGTAAAGTTTGGTTCAATTTGCTTCAGTCGTTTCAGAGGAAAAGATAAAAATGTTATTTTCCCATAGGGTCCAATGTTAAACTATGTTCCGTGCTGGCGGCCATGTTTTTTATCCGATTGGAACAAAATGTGCAATCTTTGTTAAGGACCTTCAGTACATCATTCCTGATAACTTTGGTTGAATTTGCTTCAGTGGTTTCCGAGGAGAAGACGAAAATGTGGTTTTCCCATAGGGTCCAATGTTAAACCTTAGTTCCGCGCTGGCGGCCATATTTTTTGTTGGATCAAAACAAAATGAGCAATCTATGTTAAGGACCTTTAGTACATCATTCCTGTAAAGTTTGGCTGTATTTGCTTCAGTGGTTTTAGAGGGGAAGATAAAAATGTGATTTTTCCCATAGGGTCCAATGTTAAACCTTAGTTCTGTGCTGGCGGCCATGTTTTTTATCGGATCAGAATAAAATGAGCAGTCTTTGTTAAGGACCTTTAGTACATCATCCATGTAAAGTTTGGTTGAATTTGCTTCATTGGTTTCAGAGAAGATGAAAATGTGATTTCTCCCATAGGGTCCAATGTTAAACTATGTTCCGTGCTGGCGGCCATGTTTTTTTTGTCCGATCAGAATGAAATGAGCAATCTTTGTTAAGGACTTTTAGTACATCATTCCTGTAAAGTTTGGTTGAATTTGTTTCAGTGGTTTCAGAGGAGAAGAGGAAAATGTGATTTTTCCCATAGGGTCCAATGTTAAACCTAACTTCCGCGCTGGTGGCCAAGTTTTATGTCGGATCGGGACGAAATGAGCAGTCTTTCTTAAGGACCTTTAGTACATCATTCCTGTAAAGTTTGGTTGAATTTGCTTCAGTGGTTTCAGGGGAGAAGAGGAAAATGTGATTTTTCCCATAGGGTCCAATGTTAAACCTAAGTTCCGCGCTGGCGGCCATGTTTGTTGTCGGATCGGAACGAAATGAGAAATCTCTATAAAGGATCTTTAGTACATTATTCCTGTAAAGTTTGGTTGAATTTGCTTCAGTGGTTTCAGAGGAGAAGATGAAAATTTAAAAAGTTAACGGACGACGGACGCCAGGTGATGACAATAGCTCACACTGACCCTTAGGGTCAAGTGAGCTAAAAAGACCTTTTTTGTTGGATTCTTTTATTTTCAACGATCACCCGTTCTGCAGCCTTTGTTTTCTTCCACTTGTCCTTTACTTCCTTGGAAAATCTGTGTGGTACCCCAAGGACTCCTAGACCTTTTTTCTTCTTGGTTATTGAATTTGTTTGGAATTCAATATTCCTCAGTATTCTTCTATATGCTTTTGAATTATTAGTTACTCTGCAGTTGTAAAATTTTTCTTTTTGCCCTTTTTTCCGAAATGGTTGTGCATTCGTCATTCTACCTATATCTACAGAAGTTAGGAATTTGGAAATCTGGGAACAATGTTTATGTTTAACCAAATATTTAATATGAACCGAAGACTTATAGGTCCGGTATGGCTTGCAAGCGGGGCAAACTAATCCGACAACGGTCATATAGCTGAAATATTGTTGAGTCAACAAATCAATCAACCGACCAATTATATAAAAATTGTGATGAGAAAAATACATTGTAGATCCTTTAAGTGAAAAAAATATTTTCCTTGTGGAGATCTCACAAGAACTTAAATAAATCTTGTAGGAGAAAAACAAAATTCCCTCAGAAAAAAATATCCTGCAGGAGACATACAAAATTCCTACAGGAAAACAAAATTCCAGAGAAAACAAGTTGATATGTATTAATGTACACTGTATCCCTCCAAAAAAAAATCAAATACCGGTACTTAGTGATCATAAGCCAGATGGTGATAACGTCTCGAATTTCTAGTGATCTTTAATAACTAAGTGTTCTATAATAAACCGGGATATTTACCAAAACTGGAAACCAAAGTTTTTTGTAATTCATTTCAATGAGAGTAATTTCAAATTTTGATATTAACATGTACCGAATTCAATCAAAAATATTGCGATTCAGTTCTTAAAAAGTAACTGTTTTTTCAGAAAGGAATTTCATACTGTATGGTTTGTAAGAGGAATTGGAATAACTAAGGCGTTCTGAAAGTGTGAGGAAATCAAGCAAACTGGAATAAAAAATGTAAAGTAAGTGACAACGAAGTCGTCAGTCTTAAAAGAGATCAACAAAAGAAAATTGCATCGTCGGAAACACAAAGATACAATGACATCACACAAGTACAACACAGAAAAAAAAATCGAGAAACACATACAGATAAACACACGGACCTACTTTAAAACAATGGGTTCTATCAGGTGCACGGGTAGGTAAAGCATCTTCTGACCATCTTATTGAACACGTCAAATCTGTTAGTAAGGTCAAGTCCAGTAGAGGAAACAACAATTTTCTGCTGTTTAAGGGAAAGATCTGTTTTACAGCTTTTACTATTTGTCAACCAACTGACTTGTGTGATAATTATCTGCGTTAAAGAAAGATAATATAACATAAATAGCCTATATCTGGGAAGGGAATAGAGCAGACTTTTGACCCCGAGATAACCGATGCGAAGGTTGACAGTGTTTTCCCGGGATATAAAGTTGTTGACTGGGTCCTAAAACAACAGCTGTTTTGTTTGACCCGAACCCGAGGACTGAACTTTTGCAAGTAGCTGAAGGCTTAATGCAACAGGTAAGTCAGAGGGTCAAACAAATCAGCTGTTGTTTGAAGACAAAGTCTATAACTGTTTTGTTATACCTCTTCATGTTCAACGTGTTTTAGTCTTTTAAATATGCTTTTATTTGTGTATCCATCTGTATTTCATTGATCGAATTGGAAACTTTCAGTTTTGTTAAATACACTCCATTTAATATAAAAAAACAATTCATGTCCCTAATTTGTTGTGCAAACGACAGGAGATCATCTGATGTGGGCGTGATGTTTTTTGAACGAATCAATTTAGACAAGCAGTTAACAGACTGAAAACTGTTGACCGTCAGTAGATCATTTTTGGTACGAGAAAATATAAACAGACAAGTTGTCGATTTTTATTCGCAATACATTTATATAAGGGGAATATTATAAGGTATCAGAATCTGCTCTGTCCCCGTCCAAGCTATATGGTTATAGTTTTATTGTACCGATTATTTTAATTGATCATTATTGAAAATTCCGCCGTGCGCGGTCCCGGCTTATGAATAGGCCCGCAGCATCCTCTGAGCTTGGAGTATGAGTCTTCTTAACAGAGGACCCCGAGGGAACCCCGGGATATAGAAATAGGACCTAGTATCTCCGGCTTGCGGGGTGTGACCCCTCCTAAACGGAGGCTGACCCCGAGGGTCCCGGGATATAGAAATAGGACCCATTCCGTGGTTGTGCGGGATTAATAAATACACAACCCATCTTTCGGATGGGATGTAAACTCAGGTCCACGTGTTGGAAGAAACGCCGCGCTTCCTGCACGTTAAAGAACCCTTGTAGCAAGCTCTTTTGGGGTGGTCCGTAGGTGATCGGCTACATTTTGTACAAGGCTAAATTCCCCGCCCCTGACGATCTCACCCTACTTTTCCAGAGGCAGTCAGAGTTTCCCGTCACATGGCCCTTTCCATACCCCAAAGTGATTATTTATTAACAAACTTGTTCTCGTATTGATATAGCTGAAATATTGCTGAGTAGACGTTAAACAATATTCAATAAATCAATTATTGAAAATTAATAACCATGAATAGTGAGTAATAGTGGAAAATTTGTAACCCGCTCAGCCATATGGCTATTTTAGGGGATTTTCACTCTGGCAGCTTTTATAAAAATCTTCTTACGTATTATAATTCAAAATGACAAAAAAAAACAATTTTTGTTGTTCATTTATTTCATTTGCCACCTCCGCCATGTCCAGCAACATAAATCGCCTGTAAAGCATCTTCCATGCATATATATTCCATGTGCTTATTTGAAAAGGCACATGTTTTAGAACAGCATTGACTTCTTTTCATGCACAAATGTCCGTTTTCTTGGCATTTTTGTCTTGGTAGGTGTTGCAATATTCTGAAAAATGGCTTATAAATTAAAATATAGCATACAACAGAAATAATGATAGATTCGTAACAAAGGTTCGTTAGAGAATAATGGGATTAAGCGAAACAAGTGCGTTTTTCACCCCAAATAGATGGAGTTTTTTAACAAATTTTGAGAATATGTAAGGGAGTAAATAGTGCTTCGGCTAAAAAAATATCTTCATCCATATATATATCCCCTGTCATACCGCGACCTTGTGCCCTAGTTATGATCTGTGTTGGTGTGTCCATTCGTCTTTTCTTGAGGACACAACTCCTCAAAATCTGTTATTTGGATCTTTTTTATTTGACGGGATTGTTAGTCACCAGATGTACCGGATTATACAGAACCGCAATTTTATTGATCATACTTTGTACGAGTCATGGGACTAAGATTATTTCGACAAAGTTATTTCATGCCAAATCTTTTGTACGTAACTCCTCAGAAATTGCCAATAGGATTGTGTTCAAATTTTACAGAATTGTTATTCAGTAAAAGCACTTGATCATATCGCACCGCAATAATGATTCGGCAAATTTTGTTGCTTTTATGCGACTTTGAATACTTAAATAACGTTATACTATGGCAGACATTGTAGCTGCAACTCATCAAGAACTGTTTTCAGTCTTTCATTAATATATTCCAGGATTGCTACCATAGCTAGATCATATCATACCGCCATTTGAATACAAGCATTTTGTAGAAGTATAAAAAAGCCTTATATAGATCTACGGAAGCCCATAGGGGACTTCCAAAGAAGCAAAAATATATCGTTATCTCGATATATATATATCTCATTAATTATATCGTTATCACGATATATATTTAAATCGTTATCTCGATATATTTATTTCGTTATCTCGATATAATTAAATCGTTATCTCGATATAGATATATTGTTATGTCGATAAAATTATATCGTTATAACGATATTTTATTTTGGTATATTTCAAGAAAATTTAAAATTGTATGAAAAACTATTCCCGTTACATTCGAATTTTGAAACGGGGTGAATTGATTTATATGATAGTTAATTGTCAACGTAGAAATAACATTAAAATTAGAATATTTTTATCCACACCCCACGACGAAATGGTTAGTTATATTACAAAAATGAATAATGACATAATGTGAAGTAAATGAAAAAAAGAAAGGTCTCTACAATACATCAAATGGTAAAACCAAGTAATGGGACATTGTTTTTATTGTTGTTCTTCATTACCACAGACGGACATGTGTTTCAATAATAAACCCTAATAAACGAATTAATAATATGATACATATTAAAAACAAAAACATGCCTCATCTCATTTCTAAACCCCGAAATACAAAGTGGTGAGATATACTGTTGACCTTCAGCACTTGTACGCCTGTCCATTTGTCCGTTCACTTGTAACATTGAACAACTTCAACGGTCGAAAATTACAATCACATGCAACAATCCACAAGCAAACTTAACTAGAAAAACACAAATGGTAGACAATAGACAAATGTAAATAAGATAGGAAGTTGGGATAGCCGGACTTGGTATCGGTACAAGCAAAAGGTGGTAGTAGGGTTAAACCGGTTCCTGGGTACCCAAACCTCATGTATATTTACTTCATATCCTGTCATTATAAATATTTATACCTCACCATATCGTCGTGTGGTTAGAATGAAAATGCTTAAATTTATATGTTGTATTTTAGTTTCACTATCAAAAATATCAATACATCCTGTTTAAAAAAAATCAAGTGTAACGCGAATACGTTTCCATACAATCGTAATTACATCCCCCACACGAAGTTTGGGAGACATATTGTGTTTACTCCGTTTCTTATTAAGTCTCCCAAAGAAAGTTTGGGGAGACTTGTTTTACTACCGTTTCTTATTATTATTAAGTCTCCAAAACGTAGTTTTGGGAGACTTATTGTTTTACTACCGTTTCTTATTATTATTATGTCGCCCAAGACGTAGTCGGGGAGACATATTTTGTATTGTTCCGTTTCTTTGTTATTATTATTAAGTCTCCCAAACAAAGTTTGTGAGACTTATTGTTTTTGCTGTGTTTCTTATTTTTATTATTATTAAGTCACCCAAACGAAGTTTGGTGACTTATTGTGTTTACTCTATTTCTTATTAAGTCACTCAAACGAAGTTTGGTGACTTATTGTTTTTACTCTGTTTCTTATTATTTTTCTCTATTATTATTCCTCAATTCCACGACCTTTGTCCGTACGTTTTCTCAGAGATGGATGGCCCAAACTTAATGCAACTTTTCACCTTAGTAGATACCATCCCCAAGATGTGCAAAAAGGTCTTAGAATTTCCAAAGTGACCACCGTCATTGGTCACTTTGAACTTTGACCTCAAATCTTTTCATTGGAATAACTCGGAAACCTTAAAGGATAGCTGATATATTGTATGACAAAAATGTTTGTTAGGTCATGACGGACCTTTGTTACATTTACACCGAAACTTTATGATGAACCGTTCATGAGTTATGCCCCTTTGAAAATTTCGTCATATATTTAAGTATGGCATTCTCGAAAACGGTAAGAGATAGGAACCTGGAACCTTTTCCATTCAACGTAAGTGAAATGTGTTACATCTAAAAATGCCAAGGTCAAAGGTCATTGGTCACTTTGAACTTTGACCTCAGACCTTGTTATTGGATTATCTCAGAACCCATAATAAACAACTGATTAAATGTAATGGGGAAAATTTGTGTCTTGTTGAGATCTAAATAAATTTGTTACATTGGTTCCAAAATTATTAGACCAACCGTTTTGGGCTTATGGACCGAAAACCGATTTTTTTATGTCCGAATTTGGGTTTTTTTTGCTTATAGCATAAATAGCATTGAAGATACAAAGAGACATTCAACATACAAAATGTTCAGGAAGACGGGACCTTCTAAATGAGGTTAAGGTCAAAGGTCAAGGTCACTCCCCCATACTTTATTTCATGTTAAAGTATGAATAAAGACACGTATTAAGCTTGTAATGATGGTTTCACGATGAATAAATAATGAAAACATTATGACGCAACTTTCTGACGCAATCCAGGTAAATTTGGACCTGTGAATCAAAGCACTAATGGCACTGATAGACGAAAACATAATGAGCTTAAGAAATAATTCTTACATGAGGAATAGAAAAAATATTTCAGAACAAATTATTACAATCATTGGATTTTAACTCTTTACCATTTAGGCATTTTAGAGGAAAAATAACACATAATGTCAACCCTTTAATACTGGCATATAAAATAACAGCAAATATGTAAGAGTGTTCATTAGACTTATGAGTGAGGTTAACTCAAGTCATTGCCTCACCAGTGATACAAAGAAAATTGATATTATCATGGAGGCTGTTGCCATAGCAACAGGAAACAATATAGGAAAATCATCACTTTTTATTCACTTTTTATATAAATCCAAAGCTTTGTAGTCGATTAGCATCTTGCATGTATTGAAATAGGATCAACTGAAAAATGGTACTGGTTACTTTAGCAATCCTCTAATATTTGCATAAACAAATATTTTGTGAATCTGCAAATTTGTGTGTTTATTTTGTGTTGCTAGGCAACAGTCAATTATTAATAAATCAGGGAGTTGAATACTTGATTTTACTGTATTTTTTGTTGAATTTAAAAAGAAAGATTTTCGTGTCTTCAATTAAAGAGCACTGGTAATAAGAGTTATTTTGTTGAGTTTAAATCGGTTTAGGTAATTTTTTGTTACCATGGCAACCAAATCCAAGGAGATAATGACATCAAAATTAGTGAAAATATTGATTTCCGGAGAATAAGTTAGTATCCGAATGCCAGATTTAAGCAGACTTCTACATAAACTAGTATATCAAAAGCAAAACATCACAACAAATTTCAAGGTCACTATCTTGAGGGTCAAGGTCGAAGTGGCTAACAAAATATGACCATTGATTTTCGGATCAAAAATCATATTCTTTTAAGATAAATTAAACTGAATTATTTGTAGATTATTTTTGGCAACAAGGCAAATTTTCCTCGAAATCAATACATTAACATGAATATTCTTTTTTGTCCCTTTGTTTACACATTTGATCAACATTAAATAAAAGTCTTCTGGCATTTTCTTTGCTCAAAACTGGCCTTAGCAACAGGTTACAGTCTTCTAAGAAAGGGGATTCCTCAATATTTTCAACGTTTTATCAAATTCAATATGCATTCTGCATGATTTTTGTTTGGGGGTTACAACTTCTGGAAACCCCCTCTATATCAGTCTATTGATTTTCATGCCTTTACGAAATAATGTCACTGTGAATAACTTGAAATATAGACTAGTCACTACCAATATATTTGAACTTGACAAGACTTTTACTAGTCATGCATGTGTTTCGTAGTCATCTTTAAATTTGTTTAGTATTTATAAACTGCTCTGTTACTATGGCAATAAAGTACTTGATAAGTCAAAACTAAAATGATGTCTTTTTGGTGAACAAGTACCAGAATTAAAAAATTAGGTGCGCAATATTACAAGTTACAATGCTTACATAGACAGACCAGTTCATCAGTGAACCATTTTAAAGCCAGAGACTTACCATGATGCCCTAGACATATCATTCAATAATTTTTAATGCATCTTTTTTCCGCTTGAGTAACCAATATGCTTTCTGTGAATTTTGGGTGGTAATGTTCAAAAGAAAGCAACACCGAGGACAAAAATATACACAGTTCACCATAGACCATATGCCCATCACAGTGATTTATTAATTTATGTCCCTGACTGAGTATACTGAATGTGAATAAAAGTTTACGACCGCATTACTGAATACATAATATTGTGTATTTCATGTGTCTATTTCAACTGAAAATAATGACTAGTAAAAAAATATTAGCATAATATGCAGCATGTAAACAAGGAAGTAAACAGTTCAACAATGGTGTTTCCTATCAGACTTGAATATGCAATAGGAAGTGCTACTACATGTATAAATGATGACATATTCCATACTCGGTATCTTGAAATAACCTAATATTTATATAGTTTTCCGAAAGAAGGAGTAAAATTCAAACTTTATTATTCCTTTTTTCGTTGACGGTGCAAGTAAATTGATGCAAATTTGTCATGAATTCAGAAAAAAAAATCTTTTTGAATGTGTTCTCTCCTATTGCTTTATGTTAAAAAATAAGATAATTACATTAAGTTACTTAAATTCTGCATATGGTCATTTGTATGAGTGCAAATCTTATCAGAAGAACCAAAATATGTAGAAAACCTGATAGAGAACAATAATCCGTCAAGTGTTTAAAGATGAATTATGTTTCCTGATGGTAGCCATCTTGGATAAGTACTGGACTACTTGAAAACAATTTTGAAAGGAGTCCATACAAGGACCATTGCGAACAAGTTTGGTTCAAATTGGAAAAATAGTTTCAGAAAAGGTTTTTGAACGTGTTTCCTATGGGTTCCATTGTAAAAGCTGTAATGTTCTCAAGTAACGGCCATCCTGAATTGGATACTGGCACATGGGTTTACCTTTTTTCTAACATATTTCCTAATTGGCCGAGTGAAAGAGGATTTTTTTGTTGTTTTTATATGCCCGAGATCAGACGTAAAGCGTAAAGAAATGACAAAGGTTCACTCTCACGACTCTTGCCATAGCCAGCGCTAATGAGATGATGCAAACAGTAAACAAGCTATTTGTGAAATTTTGATCGAACGAATGCTAGGGGTCATGAGCAAGCCTCGTATCAACTTAAAAAACCACCACAACAATTAAAGAATCACACCATTGTTTGGTTTTACTATATGTTTGTAGAATGTTTGTCCTATGGTGAATAAAAGGATATGGAGTAAATGCACATGAGACAAAGTCTCTACAAATACATGGTAAAAAAACAAGCAAAGGAACAACGCTTTTATTGTTGTTCTTCATCTTGAAGTCACCATGAGGCCTTCAACAATGAGCTTTGCTCATACCTCATAGTAAGTTCAAGACGGCCCCTAGCACCGGTTTAAGCGGAATTCATTGCTAATTGTCGAGCAACGCTACATCCATGTCTTTCTTGGTCATGGGTGCGGGATTGTCAACAAACATGAATTAAACTGGCAAAGTGCTCTTACAATCACTGTCATCCTTTGCCCGACAAAAGCACTAGTGTCTTAAGCTAGTGGAAAACTACAACATATAGACAAACACAGGGCACTCATCAAGTCGAATGTAAGAAAACTTGGCGTTATAAAATAGTGAGATGTGGGCACTTAAAAACAGGTGGTCTGGATTACATTTCGAAAATTACAAAAATAATTGCCAAAATTTGAAAGTATCAATAGTATATCCATATGAGAAATTCTCTCACGCACAAGTACACCATAACTGAAAAATATAGAGAGCATACATCTCTCGCACTTGGAATCGTTTTACGGACTCCACACTGCAGGAGAGACAAACTCCAGTCGTTAATGGTGAATAAAAGGATATGGAGTAAATGCACATGAGACACTCTACAAATACATGGTAAAAAAAACAAGCAAAGGAACAACGCTTTTATTGTTGTTCTTCATCTTGAAGTCACCATGAGGCCTTCAACAATGAGCTTTGCTTATACCTCATACTGCAAGTTCAAGACGGCCCCTAGCACCGGTTTAAGCGGAATTCTTTGCTAATTGTCGAGCAACGCTACATCCATGCATATATTTTAATACTACATATCTCCTTTGCTTTTTTCACAGTGTATCAACCCCCGCAAAAAAAAAAAAACAAACAAAAACATGCTAATTTGAATTTGTAATTTTTGAAAGCTACCAATCAGTGTAAATAACCGAAATGTGCGAAATTTCGTGGAACTTCCGAAAATCATATTAGTTTGTTGCTATGTTATGACACTTTTACAAAATTGCAAAAAGCATGAGAATTTCATAATCTCATGGGAAAATACATTTTGCCAAGGGATTTTGAAATATTCCCAATGGAACTTAAAGGATTCCCATGGGAGATAATAATCCCATGGGAATAATAAAAGTCCCATGGGAATTATAAAAATCTCATAGGAATATTTCAAAATCCAATGGGAAATGGGGAAATCACATGGGAAACTGCATTTTCCCAGTGGATTTTTAAATTCTTATGTTTTTCAATGGCAGCACTTTAAAATCAATCCAACATATAGAGTTACAAATATTTTCTTAAGTCCTATGCGCTTCTGCACATTCTTAGTTATTCACATTTTTTTGTAAAGCTCTAAATATGGAGGCACTGGAATTGCAATCATTTAAATTGTAAATTTAAATTGGAATGAGTCAAAAAAAATATAAACTAGAAAAAAAAATTAAAAACGAAATAAGTGCAAACGGTTCCGGAGATCATGTGAATAGTTGGTTTTCTTGAAATATCACTCTCTTTATATATTTATTATATAAAACAAAATATGTGTTGCGAAACAGCTCTTAAGGCCAATAACAAAATAACGAGATACATGAGTATGTGAGCTGTTAAAGGGGATGAATCTATAATCTAAAATATGACCTAAAGCACAAAAAAACATTGGAAAATAAAAGAATAGAAACAATAAAAAGGTCGACCGATATATTTCGACAAATCTGTCGTCTACGAGTGGGTCGTAATGAATGAAATAGTACATTGTAGTTAAAAAATAATATGTTGTTTACAGGTAAAACATCTTTGACATTGTGTGTACAGTGTTTAAAAATAATGTATATGATACAGGTAAAAATCTTTGACATTATATGTACACTATTAGCAACATTATCAACATTCCAGCCACTGAAAACATACGACATCGAGACTCATTAGTCATAGAATGATTGACGTTTAAACCCCTTTGTTTTAAAGTGCCTAGTCTGAAAATAATCCGTTGTTCCAACGTACGTCTATTGTCCTGGCCTCCATGTAATTTTATTAGCACTGTTACTTGCATATCTTGTGGCCAGTGGTTAGGGAGTCTGAAATGATTGCCGACTGGGCAATCCGTATTATTACGGACAGAGCGGATGTGTTCCGAAAAGCGGTCACCCAGTCGTCGGCAGGTCTCCCCTATGTATATCTTATGACACTGCCCACATATGATAGCATATACCAGATTCTGTGTTGTGCATGTTTATCCATTGTGTATGGTAAATGTGCTGTCAGGACCTCGAATTTCGTTGGTTTCAAGAGTATGGGGACAGGTAACACATCTCGATCTTTTACATCCTTAAGTGCCCCTGTAATTAGCCAACACTACTTTAGATTTTAAGTTACTGCTGACTAGATGCTCGCGAAGAGATTTACCGCGACGAAAAGCCATGAGGGGCACTGATTGAAAAACATCAGCCATCAAACTGTCTTCCATAACAATGCTCTTAAAATTATTCAAGAGAATGTTGCGGATGGCTATGTTGTGGGGATGGTAATTGAGAACAAGAGGTACTCTGTCATTCTGTGACTTGCGTTTTCCCAGATAGCATGGACTCATCGGGCCAACATCGGCAATCCGTTGGCATGGTTGGCATCTGGTTGGTGTTGGCGTTCCAACATCGCGCCATCGTCGGGCCAACATACTCACGCCAACTATTGGCTGCACTATGTTGGGCCAATGTTGGCATGATAACTGTCGCCCAACGAGCAGATTTGACCAAATCGGGCCATTGTTGGGCCAATTGATGTTCGCCAACGGTTGTCCAGCATATGGTGGCCCAACGTCGGCGACCAGTGTTAGAAATATAAATCAATTAGAGGTAATACAAATTTTGAAACTTAAAAAAGCTTTGTTTTTTTTTTGTTTTTTGTTTTTGTTTTGTTTGTGTTTTTTTTTTTTTTTTTTTTTTTTTTTTTTTTGTTTTTTT
>MJUU01048681.1:14983-26116 GCA_002080025.1 Modiolus philippinarum | reverse complement strand
TTTTTTTTAATTTGTTTTAGTTTAATCACAGCAAGAAATGTACACTGAAAGGAAAAAGTATAGAAATTATAGTAAATATCTGCATCACAATTAACAATGTTTTAATATTTTGTGTATTAAAATTCAACAAACAGTGTGCACATCTAATAAATATCCCCATCTCAAGTAATTAAAGGCATACGTGTGTGTAGTGATAACATTTCGCGCCTTGAAACAGTAACCAGATGTTTGTAAGTCATTCAGACTTTGAATGTGTATTTAGAAAGATGTGTTGACTACATGTGAGTTATTATATTTATATTTTGTGAAGAATTTTAACATTGTATAAATTATATCTAAAAAAAATAAAATGTATTCAGTAATAAGTAAATACATTATACTTTATAAACGGACCCTCTCAAACGGGCATGATTATTGATCAAAATAAATTAAAACATTAGCACATGTGTATACAAGATCATAACTTGGTTATCATGGTTATTAAACATTCATTGTTTTAAATGTACAATTATTTACTATTTATATGTAATATCTTTATAATATTGAACAAAGTATTTGCACTATATTTTATATATATTTTATTTTTTATATCTTTATAAAATATATGAATGTTACGATGCATAAACAAAAATATCTAGATACTCTTAGTTGTGCGGAAATGTACATAAGTCTGTTTTTCAAACCTTTTAATACTATTATATTAAAAATTCTCCTGAAATCGGGGTAGCCTTTCTTACATATAATATCAATCGTATGTAAAACAAACTGGTTATGCCTTTTCAATTTTCAGATATGCATTTCATTATTTTTTTCTGGAACTTTTTCTAATACCCACTGTTAAATTGGATCATGTTTCTTTCGGCGGTACAACTCCGTCCAAAGTTTTTTCAGCCATTGTGTAATAACAATTGTTTGCATTTTGCATTGGTCAGGTTTGACATATGCGGGATGTCCAAGAAATTGCAATACCTGCAATAAGATGCCACCTTTAGACAAACTGAAAGTAAATAGATTTTTTTTGTATACCTTCTTAAAACTATTTATGTGCTATATCTTGATATTTGTTAGCACTGTCTAGTTTTTGAACAGAATACAATAATATTCAACTCCTTCAGCTACATGTAGGTCCTATAGCAGTTAGTAAAGGTAAGAAATTCAAAATATTGAACGTCGATCGAACAATGGTGTGGCATGTGAGCGTTGCAGGCTCTTTAAGAGCCTCTTTTTTCATATTTATCTCCGAAAGCAGTGTTGGCAAGCCGTTGGCATTTTGACACTCAAGTTGGCATCCTGTTGGCATTTGGTTGGTCATGTTGGAAGGTATATGTTGGGCCAACGCTTTACCAACGGTTGGCAATGACGTTGGCACGATGAGCAAAATGTCATCGGGCCAACGTCTTCTGCCAACGTTGGCCCAACGAAACTGCCAACTAAAAGCCAACGTTGGCCCAACCATTCATTGCTATCTGGGTTGGACGCAGAATATGTTGTCTATTCTGTTTACAAACGGGTTCCGAGGCCCTGTCAACAACAGCTTTGGGATATCCCCTTGAAGTGAAGAACGATGTCATTTTGTTACACTGTATTCTGAAATCATCTTCATCACTGCAAAGACGCCTAAGTTTTACAAATTGCGACTTAGGAATAGCATCCTTGCAGGTTTTAGGATGAGAAGAGTTGTAATTAAGGTAACAATGAGCATCAGTAGGTTTATAGAAGATCGAAGTTTCAATGCCATAGTCGGACACCCTGCATGAAATGTCTAAAAACGCCAATTCCGATTCACTTACAGTGAAAGTATATTTTATGGCTGGATGGTAAGACGATACAAAGCCAATGAAACTTTGGAGTTCCTGATCAGAATTACTGGAAACACCGAAAATATCATCTATGTATCTTTTGTAAAGATCAGGAAGGGGACCGTTGAACTCTGTAAACATTTTTTCCTCCAGGTATCCAACAAACAAACAAGCAAAACTAGGACCCATTTTTGTACCCATGGCAACTCCACCCAGGGGTTTAAACGTCAAACAATCATTCTATGACTAATGAGTCTCGATGTCGTATGTTTTCAGTGGCTGGAATGTTGATTATGTTGCTAATAGTGTACATATAATGTCAAAGATTTTTCATTATTTTTTAACACTGTACACACAATGTCAAAGATGTTTTACCTGTAAACAACATATTATTTTTTAACTACAATGTACTATTTCATTCATTACGACCCACTCGTAGACGACAGATTTGTCGAAATATATCGGTCGACCTTTTTATTGTTTCTATTCTTTTATTTTGCCATGTTTTTTTTTGTGATTTAGGTCATAGTTTAGATTATAGATTCATCCCCTTTAACAGCTCACATACTCATGTATCTCGTTATTTTGTTATATTTATTATATACATGTATAGCTTGTACCGAATTTTGGTAACAAAACGATCAAGCCTTCCGAGTAATCCATCGTTGCCTGTCCGGCTTTTTATTTCTTGCCTCATTCCAATCAAGACTGGTCTTAAAAGCCGATCCGGTTATACAATATTTTATGTATAATAACTGCTGACATTGGATCTTGTTAATTTTCGATATTTTTTAAATTAGTTATTTATACAAATTTATTATTACTATTATTATTATTTGTTACATTCCATTTTGATTTGATCTGCCCTTAAAATTTTATTATTGTGTTTAAATTCATAATAATGAAAGAACTTTTTTTTTCTAAAAAAGTGGCAATTTGATTTTTATGGGATCAGATGTCCCTTCCTTGCCCTCCATAAAAAACAAATGGTTGCTCCAAAATGCTTGAATGAAACTACATGTCCAGCCCTATTTAACAGCTAAATTTTGGCATATGATAAATCGGACCAGAAATGAATCCTACAGATTTTATTAAGACAGATAGAGAAATCCACGAGTAAATTAAAAAAAAATAAGTTTACTTATTTATAGAAATGAAAGAAGACAAAAAAACGTCCTTCAAAGTTTTGAATTTCGTTAGGGGGGGACAATATAATTTGCGAATGGAGAGATTTTTAATTAATAATTCAAATTTCGTTGGCATTGAATATGATCGCGAATATTCTACTCCTACTTGTCAGAAAAATAAACCGCCGTGCGCGGTCCCGGCTGAAGAATAGGCCCGCAGCATCCTCTGAGCTTGGAGTATGAGCCATCCTAACAGAGCACCCCGAGGGAACCCCGGGATATAGAAATAGGACCCAGTATCTCCGGCTTGCGGGGTGTGACCCCTCCTAAACGGAGGCTGACCCCGAGGGTCCCGGGATATAGAAATAGGACCCATTCCGTGGTTGTGCGGGATTAATAAATACACAACCCATCTTTCGGATGGGATGTAAACTCAGGTCCACGTGTTGGAAGAAATGCCACGCTTCCTGCACGTTAAAGAACCCTTGTAGCAAGCTCTTTTTGGGGTGGTCCGTAGGTGATCGGCTACAAGGCTAAATTCCCCGCCCTTGACGATTTCACCCTACTTTTCCAGTGGCAGTCAGAATTTCCCGTCCCATGGCTATTTCCATACCCCAAAGTGATTATTTATCAACAAACTTGTTCTCGTCTTGATATAGCTGAAATATTGCTGAGTAGACGTTAAACAATATTCAATCAATCAATCAATCAGAAAAATAAATAATCTGGTTTTGATTTGAAGACAAAAATTGCAATTACAGAAAAATAATTTTATGTGACATTTAATGAAAACAAATAATTTGTTATAGGTGGAAAAGAATATAAATATTTTTTCTAGATAAAATCAACCCCCCAACTGAAATCAAATGGTCCATGGTTTCATATCTGAAGCAACCTTATGCTTTCAAAAAGTGTGTAGTCTTGCATATAAAACATGGAGATTTTCAAAACAAAATCATCAAATGAAAGAATGTGACAAGTGCTCGCTCTACATTACTTGAACTGTTGAAGGTCAAATACGTTCAGGTATGGCCAGTGTCAATCGATTTTTACTGAATATCTTGAGCCTTTCGATTGTTACTAAACAATGGGATTTGCGTTTGCAATGAATTTCAATATTAGATGCAAGCAACGAAATTTTCTGCTGTTTTGCAAAGGGTAGAGGCCGGTCATTACATCTTGACATTTGATTAATCCCCATAATAATCGACAGTTCGGATAATTAATTTACAACTTTATTGCATCCATGCATGAATTTGATATCATCTTTACTATTCCACGGTTTTTTATTTAGCAATAAACATCCAAATATCGAAAATGGAAGAAGATCAATGTGCATTCTGTTGACGATCGTTGTCCTAATTTCTGACCCGTAAATTTAAAGTTAATTTTGGCAACGTGACGGATTTTTCCGTATTTCGAGTGGAACTTCATTTCGTCGAAAATCAGGAAATACTTGTTCAATTACCATAAATAATACACGAAAATGAAGCTAAACATCAAATCTTTACAACTACCGATTTATTTTTTCCTATTTCAACCAACGAAATAAATTATCATTGCAAGAAGACATTGTAAAAAAATCGCTCGAATTTATTTGCTGACCACGCTTTTAGGTTACCAAAACCGTACTTTAAAAATAGAAATATACATGAATTATCTCTGTGAGACGCTCTATAATGGTGCATTTTTATTTTTGGCGATATCTTGAATAGTAAGGTTGGAAGGAGTACTTAAAACGTCATTCAAAATGACGATTTACATATTTTTACGCAGCCGCTAAACGGACAATTTCTCCAACACATCTTCATATATTCTCAAACTAATTATATATTCGGAAACAAGAAATGATGAGCTTTCCATCGATATATAACACTAAATGACAAGTAGTTCTATAAAATTTAAATACGTCATTAAATATGACATAGCCCTTCAAAAAACGCTTATGACCCTAATCGGTAAAGAGTTAATATCACTATGAACAGAAAAAAGTACTGTCCATACCAGGGACAGTCTTTTTCTTACTGTCATAAACTGTAAGAGTCCTATTAACAACTGCCGAAGGCCAATGAAGTACTGTTATTGATTGGGACAATCTTTAACAGTAGTTTATAGACATATGTTTGATTGCAAATAACTGTATAGCACTGTAACAGTGCATGACAGTCAATGAGAGTTTTTACCTGTATTGTAAATAACTGTCTCCGCTTGTGACAGTGCTTTTTTAACCATTAAAAACTGACATGATTGTGATAGACTGTCCTCGATTGTGACAGTATTTATTTGGCCTATTACGAACTGTCATTAACTGTTAATGACAGATAATGACAGACGTTTGTGGAATTTACACTACTGACTTGCATTGTCATGAACTGTAACAGTCGATTTTAGACCATTGTAATTCTTTGCTTTATTTTCATACAATGTGGCATAAGAAGTTTATAGCATGGTTTTCTATCATACACTATCTTTTCTATTAAAAAATAACAAATCTACAGTCCCAAATATTTATTTTTTCAACGATAGTATAATATGGCACTGATTCTTTGGATCAAATGTACAAAATTTACCTATTTTTGAGTGAATAAATTAAGCAACACAAAACATCCGTAATTTCGCAAAAATTAATCAAAATTTCGTATGAGTGACTATGTCGTTACAAAAAACTTACCGAGAGGAAAAAGATTGTGTCAAAAATACAATTAAATCGAGGATGAATGCCATTTCTTCTTAGACAGTAAAATCAAATCATTAGAATCGAAGTGGCATCTACCGTGACCAGTCAAAATTTTAAAGAGTCTAAATTATATTGCAGTTCAACTCTGTGTTATTTCAAGGACGTATATCTATAATATTGGTTATTTTAAGCTAAAATATATCAGTTTCAGAGACATTTATATGATGTTGTGTTATAAATATGTTGTATTTGCCTGATTCAATATGAATGTAAATTTCAAATAAATATATAAATAAATTATTGGGCAGTGCAAAGATTTTACATGTTTTACTGTGCATCAACAGGATATTGCGACAATTTCCCATTCAATTTGTAGGAATGACGTTTTGTGATTTTGTTGCAAAAATTCAAACGGGTGTATCTCTACCATCAGATTTGCGGCCAGAGTCTCCAAAACCCTCCCCTAAAACAGCTTACATATGGTCAAATGCAGGTTAATTGGTTCCGTGTTTTTGATAACAATATTAATAAACTCAAGGACGTATATTTATCTAAATATACGTCCTTGATAAACTGTGAGAAGTGAAATAAAAGCAAAAATAAAACATATGAAAAAGAAAGGAAATGGGGTAAATGTCAAGGAGACAACATCCTATATCCAGGTTAAAACGACCCAAAGCATGTACTATATAAATTTTTTTCACAGTTATAGAAAATGATTATTTAATTCTTTCCAGCTTAAAATATCAATATTTGATTAAAATCTAAAGATCGGTGAACCTCGTGAAATTATAATGCAGTATTCTATCGACTTTAACTGGGTAATTCGCCCGCAGGCACTACATGGTTGTAAATTAAACGAAATATGCAAATAACAGAGTGTAAGTCTATTCCAAAAGGAATGAAATTAATAACCAGATTTGCTTGGACTTTTGTGAAATTTCATCCCAAAATTTTGACTTTCGTCTCAATTTCATATCAATCACAGACTTTTATCTTGAAATTTGGGTCACCATTAAAAAAAAAATGACATTAATTATATCAAGGATGTATATCTAAATATACGTCCTTGATTATATAAATGAATAAATTAATATAATGATATCTTTCTAAATATAAGGGTAAATTTAAAAACATATAATATAACATTAATAAATAAATTCATCTAAAATTAAAGGATACAATCTTTGTGACTGCCTCCCCCTTCCCAATCGAGCCCTTTAAGTCACGTTTGTGTTCACTGGAGATATTCTAATATCGATATGTAATTTATCTACAAAATGATGTATTTTCTAACACTAAAGAAATTGATTAAATTACTTTCAATTTCAATTGAAAACTGGCAAAATTTCATATTTTTCTAATATGGAGACAACCGGAAGAGGGCAGGGTCTTTTGTTATTCTGTTTGGCAATCAGTGTCAATTTTTATTTCAAAGCTGTAATTATTAAAATATTGAAATAATATTTAATTTGAAATTAGGGTGTTCGTCAAAACTGCTTTATGCTTTTTTTCACTGTTCTGATACACATGACATTGGACTGAGCCAGGATTTGTTTAGATTTCATTGGCGGATCCAAGGGGGTTCCGTGGGTTGGAATCCACTCTTTTATCTGGACAATCGTGTATTTTTAATGAAAATACTGACGTTTTACTAAGAAATACCCCATAAATTTTCGCGCTCTGCTCGGCGAAATTTCTCTTCACTTCTCAATTGGAACCCCCTTTTCATATTTCCTGGATCCGCTCCTGGATTTCCTTGTACTGAGTAAATGAACGTGAATAAATCTATTCAAAAGATAATTGTTTGGTTTTTCAAATTTTATTTTATTATTATTGTCAGAGACATGTAATTATATGTCTTTGTTATTGTCAACTGATGCACAACGAGTGACTTGTGAATGCTTGATGGTGCATATGTTCCCCGTAATATACATATAATGTCATTTCAGATTCTAGAATCCATTATTTATTTATTTATAATATTCCTTTTTTTAAATAACACAACTACAATGATTTTAAACATCTTAACATCTGACTGCAACAATGATTTACGACGCCCTCGGGCTAATTAACACCTGGTCAAGGTGACCGGTGATGACTTCACCACTTGTTTATTACATTTTGTTAATTGGATAGATGTTGAATCATTCTCCTATTTCTAATGTGTAACCCTAACATTGTACATATGTACCACTAATATAAAATAGAATAGAACAGAACATAATTTAAAATATGCATAAAAACTTTTGAAACACAAATCTGGGACTAATAATCGTAATATTTATGTTAGTGGGTATTTTATTTAATTAATTTTTCATTTGCATTAAAGTAACTCATTATTTATTTTCTTATCAATCGTGTTCACTTCTTTTACTTTTGCGTTAAACAGTTCGATTAAAAAAGATCGAAATGCGTACACATATACATGTATCATGATTGAATGTTTCACAGTTATCTCCCCCAGAAAATTACCTGCTTGATTGTATGCACTTCAAAGATTTGTGAAGCGAGGTGCAAGTCCTCCTTTTTTTTGGTTTGTTTTTGTTTTTTTTTTGTTTTGTTAAGTTTAATTTGTTTGTTTGTTTTTTTATTATTCATTTGTTTTTTACTTATTATTTTAAAATACTCGAGGCTATCTGAAAGGTATCAAATATCAGTTTTCTAACGATAACCGATCTATTCCTGACTTACTGTATCGGTTGACATGAGGTCACCAGATACACCAATTTCTGACTCCTTTAGAAACCCCTTATACATTTCATTTTATTTAATAACTAGAGAACATACTAGGGGAACGACCGGGCTACTTGTAAAACAGCATTAAATCTATATTTTTAATTAAACGACATGAATATTCTGCTTGTTGTTATCCACCCCATAAAAAGGTCGTTAAACTGGCGGCAGCCATGGAACGACGTCCTGCACATTTATGTACAGAATATTCAAGACCGTGCTTATTAGTATAAAAGGTGGAGACGTTTTCCGGTACGTCGGATAAGCCATATTATTCAGAAGAACTTGCAATAAAGTTAAAAGGTCCCTGTTGCAGTTCAATGTTAAACCTATGGTAATTTTATCGGGGAATATAAGGGGTTCTTGGCTCCAACCTTGTTGAGCCTGGCGCTCCGAGCTACAACACCAGGCCTCCGGGCCTGTGTTCATTAGTACCCAATTTTACATTAAACTCAGTCATACATTTGTTGATTCTTCCTCAAACTTTGTCTCCATATAACTGTTTCGATTATGCATAAAAAGCCACTATTAATTGCAAGTAGCATCAGTGATTGAATGAGATATTAGTGGTAAAGAATATAAAAGAGGCAAAATCATTCAAACAGATCGCACATATGCCCTAAAATATCCAACTGCCACAATATTTACAAGATTGTTCTACAAATTTGAGAAAATGTTTAATAAGAAAGAAATAATAGTTGCTTTGCATGCATAATATCAATAATTTGCACATATATTTTGTTAATAGCAAAAATTCGTTGAGTCTAGGGATTAAACGCAAAATTCGCATAGGTTTAAGACTTTCGGCAAAGTGCGAATCAATGAGATCATTATTTTAGTCTAAAGAATAGATGAAATCCCGATAAAGAGATAATAACTGTGATAAAATCAATAATGTTTGTTGCAGTAATAATGATTTTTTTCAACAATCGCATATATTGCTTGACTATAATAATGATCTCGTCGATTCGCACTTGGCAGATAGTGTTTAATATTGAACTGAAGATGGTGCCTTGCACCTTTAGCCCGAACGAAAACCAGAATCTGCATGATCATTTTATCTAGTTTTAGTCAGAAAAATTATATATTTAAATGTGTCTGATTAAATACTATTCTTTTCTAGTTATCATAACGATTTTTTTTGGTAAATGAGAAATTGTGAGATTTAAAAGAGGACACCAGTGGGTTCATTTAAAGGCTAACAATCTTGCAATTTCCCTAAAACAGTGGACATTTACAAACACGGAACACGGAATTTATTGATAACAGCAAATAGTGCTTTTTATTTACAGGATTCAACAGAACAGAAATACTAAATGGTCCAAAACAGTTAACAACTGATTTATTTTACCAAAAACAACCAGCTGATAATGCCCAAAAAACTTAACAAAAACTCCCCCCTATCAACTTAGTAGCAAATTCTATAACAAATAACACACGTGCATGTTTTCTGACATGTTAGCAGTCGAACATGGCAATAAATAGCATTTTATGTCGATTTAAGCCATTTTACAGAGTTTTTTAATATAATACTACTCGAAGGACATCGTGTAACAAAACCAATTTTTCGTTGCCAGTGTAAGAACATTTGCCATTCCAAATGGCAGTCAGTTTAGTTTGGTTTCGGTGGTCCTATACAACGAATTATAACAAAAACCTACATTTTTAGGGCACCGCCATGAAATGGCAGTGCCCTATAGTAATCAGCCTGTCCGTCCGTCTGTCAGCATTTCCTATGTCGTACGATAACTCAAGAATGCCTTTACGGATTTTTATGATTTTTTTACTCAAAGTTGCACTTGACTGAAGGAAGCTCCCTTTAGTTTTTGAAGAAAATCGTAAAATGATTTTTGGAAAAAACTTCATTTTTATATGAAAAAGTGCATATTTTGAGAATTAGCTCGATGTCGTATGGTAACTCAAGATTGCCTTCAGGGATTTTAATGATTTTGATATTCAAGGTTGAACTTTACCAAAGGAAGCTCCCTTTTAATTTTGTGGAAAATCTGAAAATGATTTTTTGGAAAAAACTTCATTTTTATATGAAAAAGTGCATATTTTGAGAATTAGCTCTATGTCGTATGGTAACTCAAGATTGCCTTCAGGGATTTTAATGATTTTGATACTCAAGTTTGAAAATTTACAAAAGGAGGCTCCCTTTCATTTTTGTGGAAAATCTGAAAATGATTTTGGGGAAAAAACTTCATTTTTATATGAAACAGTGCATATTTTGAGAATTAGCTCTATGTCGTACGATAACCCAAGATTGCCTTCAGGGATTTTAATGATTGTGATACTCAAGGTTGAACTTTATCAAAGGAAGCTCCCTTTCGTTTTTGTGGAAAATCTGAAAATGATTTTTGGGAGAAAACTTAATTTTTATATGAAAAAGTGCATGTTTTGAGAATTAGCTCTATGTCGTACAATAACTGAAGATTGCCTTCAGGGATTTTAATGATTTTGATACTCAAGGTTGAAATTTACCAAAGGAAGCTCCCTTTCGTTTTTGTGAAAAATCTGAAAATGATTTTTTGGAAAAAACTTCATTTTTAATATATGAAAAAAGTGCATATTTTGAGAATTAACTGTACGTCGTACAATAAGTAAACATTCCCATCAGGGATTTATATGATATACTCAAGGTTGGTACTGATCAAAGGAAGCTCCCTTATGTTTTTGAGGAAAATCTTATTTCCATGAAATTCTGCAGTCAGGTTTTTCAAGGAGTCAAGGAGGCGGGGCCCTTTCTGACTTTGTCAGTGTTCTAGTTTTTTTTTTTTTTTTTTTTTTTTTT
>MJUU01048681.1:0-14593 GCA_002080025.1 Modiolus philippinarum | reverse complement strand
CCCCCCCCCAAAACCGGTAATGAGAAGAGGAATTTGCTTCAAATTCAACTTATAGACTTTGGTTCCATATTTTGACTCGTTTCAGAAATTTAATTCAGGACAGAGACGAATTAGATACGAGAAGAAAATATAACCTATTCGCAAAAATAATTGTGGATATATCAGCGGAGTTCTGAAATTTTGAGTCATATTCAACTAAAGTTAGACTTTATTTTCATGTTTAGACTAAAAACATTTTAATTCTTCGGATAAGACATACATTGCCGAAATATTTGAATTCTTCGAATGTAACATATATTGCCGAAATATTTGAATGTTTTGGGGATGAAATATATTTGGCTAAAATATTTGAAATCTTTGGATGAAACATAAATTTCGGAAATACTTGAATTCTTCGGATAAGACGTACATTGCCGAAATATTTGATTTTTAAGATGAAACATACATTGCAAAATTCAGTTTCGTATAAGAATTAACATTACATTATGTGAATTCTTCAGATCAGACATCGTTTTTAATTCTATTCTCAGATGCATATATTATTGAATTAAATATGTGAATTTTTGAGTTACACCTCAAATCGTTTTGAAACTAACATTTTATTCTTTTTTAGACAGCTTTATTTTCAAGAATGAATATTAACCATAGTCTAAGAATTTCGGTATTTGATAAATACTTTTATTTTAAATACGTGATCAAACAGTTTGATTTGAATTGTTTAATATTGACTTGATATGATTTAAGTAATTAAGGGAAACATCCAGATTTGTCAACCCGAGGAGGGAGTTGTTTCCCCTCCAAGGGTTGACAAATCTTGATGTTTCACGTGAATAGAGGGCCATAATTGTTTTATTATATTTAAACAGTTTCATTAATTCCAAATCAGGAGGTCGTGTTATGGTTTTAATTGATATAATCTGCTAGTGCTTTTTAGAATCTACACGGTTGTTTCTCTCTTTGACGTCATATCTGGGTTGTTCAGCGGGAAACAATAGGGTTGTTCCCGCAGTGATGTCATATCAAGGTTGTTTGCTTAAACATCCGAGTTATTTTGAAGTCATATGATGGCTTTCATCCAATTAAATCTTCTCTTACTTAGTAAAATATAATAATATAATATACACACTGACTGGCTGTTAATTGAGCTGTTGTTTGGGCTGATCACGTTTGACCGATCTACTTTGAACAGCATGTACCAACAGAATTTGAAAATTAAGTAAAAATCGTATTTTAAAGGAACAAAAAATTAAGTTCCTATATCCATTTAGACATTTTCTATCTTTTGATATGTTTCTTTCATTCATTTATAAACGGGAGCGTTTCTTCAGTGCACTGTCTGGGAGGGCAATATTTCATGATCAACATCCGTTTTATTCTGTCCTCGGACTTCACCATAGGCGAGCAACATTTCACAGCGGACACTATTTAATGTTACACGCTCTGGAGTCCTGTCACTGGGGTGTTTAGTCGTTCCCCTTATTTGCACTGGCATGTTCATAATATTACATCTATAATGCGCCGCCGTGCGCGGTCCCGGCTAAAGAATAGGCCCGCAGCATCCTCTGAGCTTGGAGTATGAGCCATCCTAACAGAGGACCCCGAGGGAACCCCGGGATATAGAAATAGGACCCAGCATCTCCGGCTTGCGGGGTGTGACCCCTCCTAAACGGAGGCTGACCCCGAGGGTCCCGGGATATAGAAATAGGACCCATTCCGTGGTTGTGCGGGATTAATAAATACACAACCCATCTTTCGGATGGGATGTAAACTCAGGTCCACGTGTTGAAAGAAATGTCACGCTTCCTGCACGTTAAAGAACCCTTGTAGCAAGCTCTTTTTGGGGTGGTCCGTAGGTGATCGGCTACAAGGCTAAATTCCCCGCCCTTGACGATTTCACCCTACTTTTCCAGTGGCAGTCAGAATTTCCCGTCCCATGGCCATTTCCATACCCCAAAGTGATTATTTATCAACAAACTTGTTCTCGTCTTGATATAGCTGAAATATTGCTGAGTAGACGTTAAACAATATTCAATCAATCAATCAATCTATAATGCGTCGATGTTCACTTACATTCGAAAGCTTAAAAAATGGTATGCTGTCAAAAAAAAAGTAGAACACTTTCTTGTAGCCTTGTACCGGTAAGTGTTTTCGTTTAGTGTTAGACATATGATAAATAAACACGACATTAAAACGTTTTTAAAACGAAAAAAACAAAAACAAAAAAAACAAAAAAACTTGATGGCTGGTTATTTAGTTTTGAGTAAATCTATAGACTTTTAAATGTTCCCTTGTTGTAAATGCACAAGTGGGTGACATGTGAAAGTTGAAAACATTCTTACTTGATCTCCAGGCTCGCTCTGTCTCTTTGGTTATCAGTATGAAACACGATCTAAACTTAACTGAATCGATTTTGTAAAATGAAAAATTGTAAATCCATGCATCATGTAACTTTTTGAATTTTATACCAAAGTCAGTCGTTACTCGTGACATGCACAATTTAAATGATGACTATTCACATATTGATTTTTGTACTACAAAGGGTCAAGCTTTCACATTTAAATTTTAAATAATCGCTGCTGTTATACACACAATATTGTTGGCGCATAAAATAAAATAAAAAATTAGTCTTAAACTTCAGCATGAAAAAAATGCTTATTTACAAGTTACAGAGTTTATTCAGTTTTTTATTTGTATTCCGAGTAAACTACCTTGTTTAACTTTTTTATTTTTCAATTAACTGGTAAAATTATAAAAATATGGATTTTAGAAACCGTTACTATTAATCTCGAAAATTATATAAAAGTAACATGATTTTTGTATTTAAAATATCTAATATATATTTCATTTTCGTGTATAATTGTTAAGATATTGAGGCCCGTCATGGGTTTCTTGATTATCTGATTACCAGGGCATTTTTAATGATTATTTGATTACGAGGGCATTTATTTAAAGATTATTTCATTATTATCTTGAGTTTTTATATACTTTTTGATTACTAAGCCAAAAATTTATTGATTACCAAGGTAAAAATTTAATGATTATTTGATTACCAAGGCAAAAAATTAATGATTATTTGATTCCTAGGACACCCCCCCCATGAGGACCCTCGTTATTGGAAAATTAAAAACTTTTTTTACAGTATTTAAAGAGGGTGTGTACGCCCTGTCTACTGTGGCACACAACATAGTGCCTGGGATTTTTGTTTTAAATTTGAGATGATGAAAAAGTTAGAAAAATAATCTATAAATTAATACAATAATTTGTGTAAAAATTAATAGTAATGCTATATGGGACGCCAAACTTGGTGTATAAGAAAGTGTAAACTGATAAGTGATTTGGATATTGCCTTCTGGCAATAAAAATAGCTTTAAACATATGGACGAGTCCATAACAAATTGTGAAATTTCACATTTTCATGGATGCTAATATTGAAACATCGCTTAATGTATTTTTTTATCAGATTGAAAAACAGAGAATTCTTGTTTTAGATCGTATTTTCACTTGAATCTCAATTGGATTTTTCATATTTAAACAATTTCTAGCTTTCTGTGTCATGTAAACCTTTTAATTATGTATTTTTCCTACGGCATGGGAAAATAGTTTACCCTTGAAAACTGTGTTGTTTTATTAAATCAGGACATTACAGAAAATTATAATTTTGCCATATCCTACGAATAAAAGTATATTGGTTTCCACTTTAATGACAACTTCTACACATGTTCTACCTGTGACAAGACAGTAAAATTAACCACACAATTGCAGTGGCCTAAAATCGACTGTGACAGTTTAGGACAGTGCATGTCAGTACATGTAAATTCTATAAACGTCTGTCATTACCTGTAACAGTACATGCCAGTCCATAATAGGCCAAATAAGTACATCACACTGCGGGAACAGTTCATCATAGGCATGACAGTCTTAAACGGTTCAGAAAGTACTGTCACAAGCGGGGACAGTTATTTACAATACAGGTAAATACTGTTACTGACTGTCATTTACTGTTACAGTGTCTTACAGTTTGTCGCAGTCATGGGTATGTCTATAAACTACTGTTAAGGACTGTCCCAATCAATAATAGTACTTTTCTAGTCTTCACAGTTGTTTATAGGACGTTTCCAGTTAATGACAGTTAGAAAAAGACTGTCACTGGTATGGACAGTACTTTTTTCTGTTCATAGTGTATACAACACAGCATTTTTTCAAAGAGCAATTGAGTATGGAATCTGGTTTGGGTGACGTGTGTTTGCATGCAAACATATCATCACTCATTATTATTATTATTCCTCAATGATTTTTCGAACATTTTCTAAACATTTTCTCAGAGATGGGTGGACCAAACTTTATGAAACTTGAGACCATTGTAGATACCAACCCCAAAATGTGTTCAAAGGTCTTGGACTTTCCAAAATGACCACTGTAATTGGTCACTTTGAACTTTGACCTCAAGCCTTCTTATTGGTATAACTCTGAAACCGTAAAAGATAGCTGATTAAATGTAATGACAAGAATGTTTGTTTGGACATGACGGATATTTGTTACATTTGGACCGAAACTCTACCATGACTCGTTCATGAGTTATGTCCCATGAAAATTTCATCATATCTTGAAACATGTTTTTCTCAAAAATGGTAAGAGATAGAAACCTGAAACATTTTCCATTCAACTTAGGTGATATGTGTTACATTTGAAAATGCAAAGGTCAAAGGTCATTGGTCACTTTGAACTTTGACCCTAGACCTTGTCATTGGATTAACTCATAAACCGTAATAGATAGCTGATAACATCATGAACATGTAATTGCAAAAAATTATGTGTCTTGTTCAGATCTACATTTGTTACATGGGTCCAAAATTATTGGACCAACAGTTTTGGACCTATGGAGCAATTTTTGGATTTTCCTTATAGCTTAAATACTATTGAAGGTACAAAAAGACATTCACAAAAAATGTTCAAGAAGACGGGATCTTCAAAATGAGGTCAAGGTCAAAGGTCAAGGTCACCCTGCATGACTTATTTCATGTTAAAGTATCAATAAATATACATATTAAGCTTGGAATGTTGTTTTTATCGATGAATCAATAATGAAAACATTATGATGCAGCTTTCTTTCTGACGCAATCCAGAAATATTTTGACCTGTGAATCAAAGCACTAATAGCACGATAGACGAAAACATGATGAGTTTAGAATAAGTAATGAAAACAAATATTTCAGAACACATTATTACAATCATTTGTGATACATATAAACACAGCATTTTTTCAAAGAGCAATTGAGCATGGAATCTGGTTTGGGTGACTTGTGTTTGCATGCAAACATATAATCACTCGTTATTATGTCGCCCTAGATGTCGGGACGACATATTATTTTTCCTCCGTTTCTTATTATTATTCTTATTCCAGCCAAAAGTTGTCCGGTCTATTACTCAGTAATGCATGATCAGAAGTTCATGAAACTTGACATAAAGTTGGAACACCATATGAAGATGTGCGTTTTAATATTTTTATTTTCAAAATGGCCGCCATTTCCAAGATGGCCGCCATAATACGTCAAAATTTCAACGTTGTCGGATTTCAACGAAAATTGATTTCTAGGTAGATTTTGACGCTGCGTTCAAGACGGGAGCATCGAATTGGCTGCCAGGGGCGACATCAGCTATTGCTTGCAATTGCAAATCTAGTTATTATTCTTCTTCCGTTTTCCGCCAAAAGTTTGTCCGACCCGTTTCTCAGAGACCGCTGACTAGATGGTCTTTTTGGTCTTAGAATTTTCAAAATGGCGACCGTTGATATGAAAACGGTAAAAAAGGCGGAAAAATCCAAGTGCTCCGAATTGGATGAAATTTTACAAGTCGGGACGACATATTGTTTTTCCTCCGTTTCTTATTATTATTATTCTAATTCCAGCCAAAAGTTGTCCGGTCTATTACTCAGTAATGCATGATCAGAAGTTCATGAAACTTGACATAAAGTTTGAACACCATATGAAGATGTGCGTTTTAATATTTTTATTTTCAAATGGCCGCCACTGCAAGATGGCCGCCATAATACGTCAAAATTTCAACGTTCTCGGATTTCAACGAAAATTGATTAATAGGTAGATTTTGACACTGCGAACAAGATGGGAGCATCGAATTGGCTGCCAGGGGTGACATCAGCTATTGCTTGCAATTGCAAGTCTAGTTATTATTATTCTTCTTCTTCCGTTTTCCGCCAAAAGTTTGTCCAACCCGTTTCTCAGAGACCGGTAATCCAATCTTTATGTAACTTTATGGGTTGATATATACGATGACTAGATGGTCTTTTTGGTCTTGGAATTTTCTAAATGGCGACCGTTGCTGTGGAAACGGTAAAAAAAGGCGGGAAAATCCAAATGCTCCGAATTGGATTAAATTTTACAGGAAGTTTGCCTAACAGGTGTAGAATTTGGTTCCGGGCTCCAAGAGTTAAAAATGGCGACCGTTGCTATGGAAACGGTAAAAAAGGCGGGAAAACCAAAGTCCTCAGAATTGGATGAATTTTTACAGGAAGGTTGCCTAACATGTGTAGAATTGGGTTCCGGTCTCCAAGACTTCAAAATGGCAACCGTTGCCATGGAAACCATTAAAAAGTCGGGAAAATCAAAGTGCTCAGAATTTGATGGAATTTTACAGGAAGGTTGCCTAACATATGTAGAATTGGGAAACGGTCTCCAAGACTTCAAAATGGTTACCGTTGCCATGGAACCGTAAAAAGGCGAGAAAACCCAAAGTGCTCAGAATTGATTGAAATTTGACATGCAGGTTGTTTAAAATCTGTGGATTTCAGCTAAAGCCATTGTATTCTGATATGGGAGTTCGTTTGGGAGACTTGTGTTTGCATCCAAACACAATTAATACTAGTTATTATTATTATTATTCCGGTTTCTTTATTATTTTACTTCCAATAATTTTGTCAAGAGCTTTACTCAGAGATGCCTGAACAGAATCACTTGATACTTGACACACAGTTGAAACACCATATGAAGTTATGCATGACGGTGAAAAAAATTTCAAAATGGCTGACATTTCCAAGATGGCCGCCATTTTACGTCAAAATTTCGACTTTGTCCGAATTCAACGAAAATTGATTTCTAGGTAGATTTTGGCGCTGCGAACAAGATGGAAGCATCGACTTTGGCTGCCAGGGGCAACATCAGCTATTGCTTACAATTGCAAATCCAGTTCTTATTATTCTCCCCTCTTCTTCGCCACTGAACTTGTCCGGAAGTTTTCTCAAAGAATATTGGTCCGATTATGAAACTTCACAGGATGATGGATACCCATCCCACGGGGTGCGCTTGGGTCTTGAAATTTTCAAAATGGCCACCGTTGCCATGGAAACGCAAAAAAGGCGGGAAATTAAAAGTGCTCCAAATTGAACGAAACTTCACGGGAAGGATGTATACAAATGGTAGAACACATTTTGGGCTAAAAAATTTCAAAATGGCCGCCGTTGCCATGGAAACGGAAAAAAGGCGGGAAAATTAAAAAATGCTCCAAATGGAACGAAATTTCACAGGAAGGATGTATACAAATGATAGAACACATTTTTGGGCCAAAAAAATTTTAAAAATGGCCACCGTTACCATGGAAAGACAAAAAAGGCGGGAAAATTAAAAGTGCTCCAAATTGAACGAAACTTCACAGGAAGGATGTATACAAATGGTAGAACACATTTTTTAGCAAAAAAAAAAAAATTAAAAATGGCCGCCGTTGCCATGGAAACTGAAATAATGCGGGAAATTGAAAGTGCTCCAAATTGAACAAAACTTCACAGGAAGAATGTATCCAAATAGTGGAACACATTTATGGGCCAAAAAAATTCAAAATGGCTGCCGTTGCCATGGAAACTGAAAAAAGGCGGGAAAATCAAAGGTGCTCATTTGTATGAAATTTCACAGATGGGTTGTCAAGATTGTGCGGAGCTCAAATAAGAAGCCATCTCCTGTGTCCATGGGAGGTTTGGGAGACTTTTTTGTTTTTCTTCTTTCTTCAGCTAAATTCTTGTCCGACACGTTTCTCACAAACTATTGGTCCAGACTTCATGAAACTTCACAGGAATGTTGGCCTATATGTGTAGATGTGCACGCACTTTTCGAAATATTCAAAATAGTCGCCGTTGCCATGGAAACGGAAAAAAGGCGGGAAAATTCAAATGCTCTGATTTGGATGAAATTTTGCAGAAAAGTTGCCTGGCATGTGTACAATTAATTTTTAGTCTCAAAATTTTTAAAATGGTGGCCGTTGCCATGGAAACAGAAAAAAGGCGGGAAAATTCAAAGTGTTCCGATTTGGATGAAATTTTGCAGAAAAGTTGCCTTGCATGTGTAGAATTGATTTTTTAGCCTCAAAATTTTCAAAATGGCGGCCGTTGCCAAGGAAAGGGAAAAAAGGCGGGAAAATTCATAGTGCTCCGATTTTGATGAAATTTTACAGACAGGTCGTCTGGCATGTGTAGGACAAGTTTTAGCCTAAAAATTTTCAAAATGGCAGGCGTTTCAATGGAAATGCAAAAAACAAAATAACGAGATACATGAGTATGTAAGCTGTTAAAAGGGATGAATTTATAATCTAAAATATGACCTAAAGCACAAAAAAACATGGCAAAATAAAAGAATAGAAACAATAAAAAGGTCGACCGATATATTTCGACAAATCTGTCGTCTACGAGTGGGTCGTAATGAATGAAGTAGTAGTTAAAAATAATATGTTGTTACAGGTAAAACATCTTTGACATTGTGTGTACAGTGTTTAAAAATAATGTATATGATACAGGTAAAAATCTTTGACATTATATGTACACTATTAGCAACATTATCAATGCAAAAAAGGTTGGAAAATTAAAAGTGCTCCCATTTAGAAGAAATGTTACAGGAGTATTTCCTGGCATGTGTAGAAAAAGATTTTAGGACTCCAAATTTTCAAAATGGTAACTGTTGCCATGGAAATGGAATAACAGGTGGGAAATATAAGTTGCTAGGACTTGGATGAAATTATACAGAAGGGTTGTCTGACGTATGTAGAGAAGAATTTTTAGTTTCTGAAATCTCATAAAGGTTGCTTTTACCTTTGAAACTTTGTGGAAACATTCACAATGTTCGATTGGGGACATCTGTAACGCTCTGCGTTACAATAGTCAATATTTTTTCTTGAAAAATACAAAACTAATTAAATGGTTATAAGATATAATTTTAACGAGATAACGAAATAATTATATCGATATAACGAAATATAAAAAGAGTAAATTTCTGTAACACGCAAGGTAAAATTTTCATGTCAGACAATCTAACTAATACAAGTTCGTGCTGGGGGCTTATGTAGTGTTTCACAATCATATCTTGTTTTCATTTATAATTTACTTGAATACAACAGTTGTTGAAATCAATAATGTACATCGAGTCAATACTTTCTATATTTTGAAACATTTTGGGTTTCAAGTTTTATAGTAGCATTTTAGTATGTGTAGCAAAACATATAACAGATTCTTATATTTATCTGTCCCATTTGAAATAATGTTGATAGCACTTGGATCAATTACCAAGATTAACGCTATAATCTGCATGTTTGTCATGCACAAGCTCATTTCCAATTTATATTAATGAACGTTGAGTGCATATTTGTTAATTATTAACAAAACACTTGACTAAGAATACCATATTACCTTTTTATCGAGTAGTCATCATAATTCAGGTCATAGTTATGATCAAGGAAAACTTCATTACCCGAATTCAAAAGACAAAAAAAAATAGATAAAAAAATGTGACATAATATCAAGGATACATGATCAAACGAAAAAGTACCAATATTTGCTACGTTATCAACTAATGGTAAAATACTACTATGACCTTTTGAGTTGATGGAAACATACATGTACTAATGGTAGAAACTGACCATTTTCACTTTTACATTTTAGGTCTCCATTGCAATTTATGAGTGTAAAATATTTGGGAATTCTCTACGGAACAATAATATTAATCTTCAAAGCCCGATGTGTGTTGACGAGCTGCATGTTCGTATGTTTGCATCACATTAAGGAAAAAAATATATTAACAAGCCTTGGGGTAATCTGTTAGAAAAAACTAGCAAAGACAAAACATTCATATTGAAAATAAAACAAACACACAAACAAAGTAAGAAAAAAAAAACAAAAACAAAACAAACAAGTGAAACAGATTTTTCTCAAACATCTCGCTCGACTATAACGATACATGATGGACACAAAACTTGTCTTTTAACACATGTACAACACTACATGTAAGTTTTAAGCAAAAAGTCAGAAAACCAAGAAAAGAGGGACAAGGATAGATGACTGGTATTTTCTGATAAAATGTTGGGCTTCTTTGTGAAAAAGATTCTGATCAAGGACCTCATGAAATTTTTATATTAGTTGAAAATAAACTATCGAAGTAACAGTGAATTTCGTTTCTGGATACAGCCGTTTCGACAATTCATGTCTCTTCATTGCAGATCAAAACAAAAGATTCGGAAATCCGTAATCCTAAATATGCGTAAAAGCTGATAGAGATCATATTACCAATAAGATCTAAAAAAAGCCTAAATCAACTAAGAACAGAGGTATACAAAAGGGAAATATTCCTTAGTTGTTAAATTTTAGATTTTGCAAGTCTCCAAATAAATATGAAAAAGAAAAGAAATGGGGCAAATTTCAAGGAGACAACATTCCATCTGCATGTTAAAATGGTCCAAAACAACACATCTAGGGTCACCGTACGATTTTCAACACAGTCAAGAGCCTCACACCTTATAAGAAGCCCTAAATGGCCCCAAAAAGAAAAGATTGAATAAATCAACGGAAACAAACAACATCTAATAACAGAAAATCAAGAAACTAAAATTTTATAAGAAGAAAAAGACAAGCCAATGATCAACATATTCCTGACTTGAGACAGACGTAAAAATTGATTTGGGGTTAAACTCGTTTTTTGGGTCCAAACCCTCCCAATTTGTGGTGAATGGCTAAAAAATAAACACACAAATTACTAAATACCGAAATCACTGTGAATTTACTTTCTGCATATGCGCATTTCGACAACTTATGTCTCTTCAGTGCAGATAAAATCTAAATGTTGGGAAGACCATAAACTCAAAACATGTTTAAAACTGACAGAGAACAAATAACCAATGTGATCTAAATGTAAAGACTTAACAGTAAAAATCAAACAAGAAAAAAAATCCAACTTATCAAGACGAGTACCTTAACAATGAAGTGCATAAAACACGAAGACAATCAGTTTTCGGACCAATGTACTAGATACTGGGTTGGCAAATACTAGTCAACCAGCAGAGGCCTGGGCCCAGTGGTAATGAAAAAATACCGAAGTTACTGTGAATTTTGTTTTTGCATATGGCCATTTCAAATTTTCTATAACAGATCGAAAATTTTCTAGAATAATAACTCTGAAAAACCATTTTATTATTTCAACGATTTTGTTTTACTCTTAAATTAAAGACTATATAATGACTCCTTAACAAACTTACTTGAATATCCAAAAGTAACCAAGAATATCGTGAAAATACACAGAAGAAACATCATCTTTCAAACCAATTACAACTAACATGTTGGCATGCTTGGCTTTTTCCTTTTATACGTAATGATGCGAGAATTAAAACAAACCCCGACACACTATATAAGTATATTTTATTGCTTTAAACTTAATTCTTGATTTAATATGTTCATGTACATGTTGTAAGCCGAAACGCAGCATTGTTTGAAAAAAAAATATTTGACAAAACAAGTTATATATTGATTTTACAAAAGCACAGATTGTAGCGATTTAAAACTTTACTTAAAACTTTTTGTAACATACCAGGAAGATTGTTTTGTTGACCTTAGCTAATGAGAAAATATACCTTTGGTGTTTTACGCACCGACATTATCAATCATAATCGAACGACAACTCTATTGGCACTTCAATCTTAACAAAATTCTGACACAATGTCTCACAATGACCAACAGGCGCCCTACATTCAAATTTATTCTTTTCTAAAAAAAGTCGTTCTAATTTCTCACTTAGTGTGTGTTATGAATTTTTTTTTATATCTACAATCTTTACCAGTAACAACATATATTTATATCAATATAATGAATCACTTTAATCGTTTATTCTATGATTTTAGTTATTGAAATAAAACTAGACATCAGTGAGATGGTATCCATCTCTGTGGGCCCCGCTCCAAGTGTCACCTAGAGGTCAATGGTCAAGAGACATCAACTATTGTACGTGACATGTCGCCTTAAAGCAATCTATCCACATGCAAAATATCAAAACCCTATCTTAGAAGAGAAAAAAGTTATAGCCCGGACACAACTTTGTCATTGAAAAAGCATGAATGTGACCCTGAGGTCAAAGGTCACCAACCAAGGTACGCGACATGTAGTCTCTTGAGGTGATCTATCTACATGCAAAATATCAAAAGCCTATCTCAAAAGAGAAAAAAGTTATAGACCGGGCACTTATTTCTCATTGAAAAAGCAGGAATGTGACCCTGATTGATTGATTGATGTTTTACGCCAACTTCAGCAATATTTCAGCTATATTGTGGCGAGAACTGTTGGGTTTATTGAACAATTTTAATAAATACATAAAATATTAATGTAAAACCATATAGCTTTATACAAGTAAAACAGATGTGTAAAATGTTAAAAAACATAATAGTAATTTTTGGTTTAACAATAACAATATTAGAAATTAGAAACTTGTTTAAAATTGATCCATTTAAATCTTACTAAATAAATTGATTGCTTTTAAAAATTGAACGATTTTGTCGCCAGCGACGTTTGTAAATAGGTCTTTAAGACAATGAGCAGAATAAAAATCGAGCCTGATATCGGCAACATCTACACATTCAATTAAAACATGTTGAATTGTATAAGGATAATTGCATGGAATACATTCAGGTCGATCATCACTGTTGAGGATAAAACTATGTGTTGTTCTAGTATGTCCAATACGACATCGGGTCAACACTACCTGTTCCCTACGGTTTTTACCACAGGAACCGACTTCTTTACCGACGTCTGACTGTATTCCATGCAGTTTATTATTTATTTGCAGGTCCCATTTGTCCTGCCATAACTTTAAAATGTATTTAACGATTAAAGGCTTCATGTCAGTGTACGGTACTGGACAATCCGCCATCTCATCATCTAGTGCATCCTTGGCTTCCTGGTCAGCAACTGTGTTTCCATAGACCCCCACATGACTAGGGATCCAAACATAAATGACTTCTTTGCCTAATGCTACAAGTGATTTGTAGAATTCGGCTATTTTCAAAATAATTGGGTGTTTTGTTTTTTGACTTTCAATTGCCAATAGGCAAGAAAGTGAGTCGGAACAGGTCATGAATTTATTTGATTGCGACAAAGCTACAAATTTAAGTGCTGAGTAAATAGCGTTAGCTTCAGCAGTAAATATAGAACTAGAGGATGGTAATCGAAGAGTTGCTGCACGATCCCCAAAAACGGCTGCAGAAGCCACTCTGTCTCCATCCTTAGAGCCATCTGTGTAAATTTGCAAGTATTCAGGATGTTCAGATTTAATTCTTGCAAAGTCCTGCTGGGTAACCAGAGGATTGGTATCAACCTAAATCAGCCATGGAGGTTTTTTGGGAGTTTCTATAGGAGCTATTTCATCTAAATTTATATTAGCAGATTCGAGGTGTGGTTTGATACTAAGACCAAAAGGTTGTATAACATTTGGGCGTTTTTCATAGTCAGCTTTGTGAAGAGGTTTGAAAACACAGTTGTGAGAAGGATTTGAAGGATACGCTTTAAGCTTTGTTGCATATTGTAAACCAAGTTTAATACGTCTTTCTTCCAAGGATGGTTCATTAGCTGCAACATAGAGACTCTCCACAGGAGAAGTTCTGAACGCACCTAATGAAAGACGCAAACCTTGGTGGTGAACGGTATCTAGTAATTTAATGTATGATTTACGGGCGGAACCGTAAATAAAACATCCATAATCTAGTTTTGATCGAAGCAACGATCGATATAAATTTAATAAAACAGTGCTATCCGCACCCCAGTCGGTACTCGACACAACTTTTAAAATATCTAATGCCTTGAGGCATTTGTTTTTAAGCATTTTGATATGGGGGAGAAAGGAAAGTTTACTGTCAAAAATTAAGCCAAGGAACTTGGCCTCTTTTACAATAGTTATAGGGTTATTGTATAGTTTAAGCTCTGGGTCTGGATGCATTTTCCGCTTACAACAAAAATGCATCCCGACTGTTTTCGAGCTGGAGAATTTAAAACCATTTTCAACTGCCCGTTTTTCGATTCTGTTTAGACATAATTGCAACTGGCGTTCTATGTTATTCATGTTTTTGCCACGATAGCAAATCAGAAAATCATCTACATAAAGAGATCAATCAACATTATCTTTTAAAACCTGGGCCAAACTATTTATTTTAATACTAAATAGTGTGAGAGAGGATGCTTCCTTGTGGAACACCCATCTCTTGTTCAAACGAGTCAGAAAATGTAGAGTTGACTCTAACATTGGACTCACGATCCTTGAGAAAATTCTCAATAAAATTAGGTAAGCTTCCT
>MJUU01048677.1:5806-35216 GCA_002080025.1 Modiolus philippinarum | reverse complement strand
TGATTTCAAATGCAAAATTCTGTAGTTTAGACATGTGTGAAAGTAAGCGTGAATAATGATAGTGAATGTAACAACTTTGAACAGAAATAAGTGGGTGTTCTGAACAGTATAGGCAGAAATTTTCACTCTATTTTGATCACTGTCAAACACCTCTAGTAAAACATTCTGTCGTTTAATTTTCACCAAAAACTGAGAATAGAAAGAAAACTGGTATATGAAAGATATATTAGAATTTTAGGAATTTCTACCGTCCCATTTTTTCTGAATTTTAAGTAAAGTGGGTAAAAATCAATAAAATTGCTGAATCTGTACTATAAATTACCTCCCTTGGAAGAAATCTGACTTTTACAGATTTTCCTAATCTTTGGACAGTATTGCAAAAACGTAGGATTAAATGGACTCATTATAAATAACTGGATGTTGGGTATTTGTTTTCATGACAAAAAGAATATTTATTTGCTGTGTGGAAAATTTTTTACAATTCTAAAATTTTGATCATACCTATTGCAATGATTCTATTTGTTTGTGTAAGAAATAAAAAAGTGAAAAACAGAGTTATCTCCTCCTACCCCAGGTCTACTCCCTTAAATGTACGATTTTGAAAAATCGTAGGTACGATTTTAAAATCGTTACAACAATTTAAGAAATTGTTTTTACCATTTTGAATTCGTTTGCACGATTTCAAAATCGTTTCTTCAACTTATATATTCGTTTGTATGATTTTAAAATCGATTGTACGGTTTTTGTTTTGAACTATTTAAAAAAAATTGCGCGTTTTTAAAAATAATCATTAGCACGAATTAAAAATCATTTGTATGACTTTAAAAATTGTTAAAACGATTTTGAAATTGTATGGAGGATTGTTTCTGCCATCAGAGGAGCTGTGCTGCGTACATAATTATGTGGATATGTCGACATCATAATTTCTGAGTGGGTCCAGATTTTATAACCGAACTGACCAACACCGACTTGAATTTTTTCCTGACTTTTGATTGGTAGTTTGACGGGTCGCACGCATAGAGCATGTTCTAAATCCAACAACCTGCACATCTTTCACCGCTTTATTTGATCTTGCTATATGCAAAGGGTGTCATGCGTGGAGCAGATTATGCTATTCTTTCGGAGCACTTGTGGGGATTCACAATGTAAGAGCGAAAGCTTTGAAGGGTTCTGGTTAATTTTCTTTTACTTGTGTATCTTTGTCACGTGGTCTCCATTTGTGTTACATCTGACATGTCGTGCTTTTTGTCTCGCCCGCGACGAAAGTCGCAGAAAGCGAGACATAGGCGTGCAAAGTATGACGACGGCGACGGCGTTAACTTTTACTAAATACAGGATATTTAGAAAACCCTTTGATGTAGGAACATCATATTTTGTCCAGTGGTAGTACTAATCGAGTGCTACCTGACGGACATAACGCCCGCCATGTGACCTTGACCTCAATTTCACGGTCTAGTGGCCACGTTAAGTTTTTCTGCTTACGTCCATTTCTCATTAACTAGAAGTGGTAGGTTGATAATATTTGGTGTGTAGGTTCATATCAATCTGGCAGGTGACTTTTGTCCTTGACCTCAATTTCACGATCTTGTGGCCACGTTAAGTTTCTGCTTAAGTCTATTAGTGGTAGGTTGATAATATTTGGTTTGTAGGTTGGTCTTAGGTAGTACATGTCAGTCTGGCAGGTAACTTTGTCCTTGGCCTCAATTTCACAGTCTCTATTGACATACTTCTGAAAGCTTACAACAAGAGGAACTAAAAAACGTCCATCACAATCCAGTAAAAAGTGAAAATTTTAAACATTTTGAAAAATTGCTAATTGCTATTTTGGCTCCTTTGATGTCTTTTAGCTTCGAAACAGTAAGAGCTAAGCAAAGTCCATTGACATACTACTGAAAGCGTACAATAAGGAAAATCAAAATAAAAATTAAAAAAATAAAAATTTGGCGAAAAATAAATGATTTTACATATTTTCAAAAATGCAATCTTAGTCTTTTTACCCATTATAGTTCGGAAACGGTAAGAGCTACGCCAAATCCTTTGACATACTACAGAAAGATTCCATAAGCAATAAGCCCATCCAAAGGAAAAAATCCCATCGAAATCCGATAAAAAATAGAAATTGTAGGTAATTGCACATTTGCATTTTTTGGCCCAATTTGGCCACTCATAGCTTGGAAAGGAAATGATGTATCAGAAATATTATTGTTAAGCATATGCTACATTTTCATTAAGAATTCTACAGCTAAACAAATATCAATCCAAACAAGGCGGCCTAATACGCATGTCAATTTTTATTTTCAGAGATTGAATATATATATATCTTGTTACGCAATTTTAGCCAAAAATCGAAGACTTTTTTTGTTATGTTTAGTTCAGTTTAAACTTATTTCATTTGTATAGTATACAAAAAGGATTAGACGCATGTCAAACAAACTTATGAAGTCCCCATAAACTAGGCCAATTGAATTCAGGCGATATTAAAAAATCACATTATCTCAAGTTACGGTCATCCTAAGATGAAACATAAATCAAGTTACGGTCATCTCAGTTTGGAGTTACGGTCATCTTATCAATATTTTAGATTGGAAATTACGCCCTTATATTCATATTCCTTGCATTAATATTTATTTCCATCATAAAAAATCGTCATTAACCATCGAATAAATGCAATGTCAAGTCCCAAAACCCTACCGAAGCTGTTTTATGTAGAAAATAAAATCCAAGCCGACTCCTCCTCCGCCATATTGGGATGACCGTAACTGCAGTTACGGTCATCAGCTTTACCCCAGTGAATTTTTACACATTCATGATTTATTTTCAAATGTTTAAATAAAATAGCATAAAAGTTACAATTTTACTTCTTCGTTTTAAAACTTATATTTATCATTCTTATTAAATTCAATTGCTATAACAAATATAAAGCCATTTTATTATTTTTACAGTAATCTTATATTTGGTGGATAATTTTTTAAAAATATTTATAGCAACCTCTGAAAATTAAAATTGTACATAAATACAAATTTAATAACCCCTTGATAAAATAGATCATTGTAATTAGCCCATGACTATATATTATAGGTGATTCTTTTAATTTCGAATCTCTAGATAAGTCTCAAGAGATCAGCTGATTCCGTATCAGTTCAAGTCCTTTCCGTATTTGATTCTTTCCTTCTCAAGTTACCCATGTGCAAGTATGACTGAACCGTGAGCGGTTCAGCCAATAAAGTATGACTGAACCGTGAGCGGTTCAGCCAATAAATCAAGAGGTGTACTTCCGTCATCGTTTTTGTTTTATCTGCTCCTTCGTTTAAAAGTTACTATGCAATATTATTGTACATTTTAATTAATGAATGGACCCCTTCCCTCGCTTCCTTATTATCATCATCATTATCATCAGTATCAGTATCATATTCGATATCGCTAGGAGGATAAGAATCAATTCTCCCATAATCAGAAAAAATTATTCGGATATAAATCCGCATATGAGTACGGATCATAATCAGAGTAGACAGCTTCATCCTCCATATCAATGGTCATCTTTAACATTCTCAAGATCATAAACAAAATATCTGGCATGCCAATACAATGCTGTTGATTTTTCAATATGCAGAGGTGTTTGGCCTTCGCTTATGCACTCATTAATATTGTATATTTTGTAATGAAGAAGCCTTCGAACGATACGGAAATGACCATTTTGACAGCTTCATGTAGTGTTGGTTTTCTTACCATAATATTCACATCTGCCTCGTGGTTAATCAGTTTATTTATTATTTTAAAGTGACCTTTTGCGCAAGCAACATACAATGGAGATTCATCTTTCGTTGTAATATTGGCTTTATTTTCCAGCAATACAGGACTTTTGAATCGATTTCATTCTGGTAACAGATCTATTTTTATACGTAAAAATCAATACATCAATACATTGAGAGGGAATCACTAATTAGTGAACACCGTTTAGCTAAGGGTGATTTATATTTAATCGATTTGTAGCGCTTTAGGTTAATTTTTGTTCGTCAATTAGAATTTAGTAAAAAAATATCATATAGGAAACATTGTAAAAGCACTTCAATTTCATAAATAGGTTTGTTTTTATGTGGTATATGTTTATTTCAATAGGTTTAGAAATCAAGTTTTCCTTCTTTATGGTATCTAAGGCGATCGTTTCGGCCTTCAATTACACGAAACTTCCTATCTCGAAAGTTCCGTTTTCAGTCAATACATCATTATGACCTTTCTTACAAGCTATATGTATAGGGGTTAACTGCAAATCTGTAGTTTTATTGAAACATGCTGGTTGAAATCAACCAGTTGTTCAGAATGGGAGGAATTTGTATAAATAATAATAATGTAAGGTATAGGGAATCATACTTAACATGCTCATGCATTTTTAACAGACGTGTTTTTAAGATTCATACTTCTAATTTTTTTTTTGTAAATCAACATTCGTATTAAATCACAACAAAGCAATATCTTAAAACTCTGAAATAATGGACCAAAGATTGCCGTTTATAAAAAGAAATGTTTGACATTATTGCTTGTCTCCTTCTTTAAAAATCTCTGAAATGTCTCATAAATTCAATCCCTCTTAAACAATACCCATTGGTTATTTTCTATTTCTCTTTTGAGATCAACTCTCGAACAATCTATCACTTTAAGATTTTGCATTTTCTGATACCGTGCTAAACGGAGTTTCTGATTCATACAGTCCAAGGAGGCAAAGCAATCCTACATTCCTTTCTCAATATCTGTTGTATGTTAATATTCCGAGAAGAACCTAGATATTTCTGGATGAACTCCGTGAGAAATGAGATCGGATACTTCGACAGGGTAAGCATCTCAAGCTTTATATGTGTGACCAATCTCGCAAAAAGCACATTGAACAAAGTACACCAACACCCTTTACAACATAATCTTCAGTAAGTCAGACAAATACTATATTGTTAATCTGTGTACAGTACACACAATGCGTTTCAGTTACAAACCACCCTGGTCTGAAAAGAGGGAAAACGCCAAGAATTGCTGGTGTTTACATTGACATTTATTACTCTGCCAATATGTTTCTATGTTATTACAACAGGAAGTTTGCTGGTGTTTACACCAACATTTGCTGATGTTTATAGTGTGGAATATGTCAAACCTGGGTGTTTTATAACTATAGCACTCTGTGTACTGTATATTCAAGCATACTGATTTTTTCTTCTTTTGTTGAAAGGCGTATCGAAGGCTACATTAAGATTTTATCGAAAAGATTTTGACAGACTTGGAATCTCCTTATAACAATGGTATTACTATTTTGAGGGTTGTGTTATTATTTTCCAATTTTGTGGATGTATGATGTCTTTTTTTTTTCTTTAATTTTGTGTCTGGAAAATTTTTGGAAATCATAAATTGCTTCGCTATTCTACTGTGTTTTTTTTTGGGGGGGGATAAATCTTTTATACCTGCACCTGAGACAATAACAAAGTGAGAGCTGATACAGAAAAAAAATCACGTTAAGGACTTATGGTAAGAACAAATGCTATTCACGATGACCAAGCTCTTACCATTCATATATTGTAAAAATTACTTCGTATGTCAAATCGATTTTTCGGTTACAACAAGAGTAAGCCGTTTCCTCAGTTATTAATAAAAAAACCTTTTGTTCTTAATAAATAACTAAATACCGAAGTTACTGTGAATTTTGATTCTGCATATGCGCATTTCGACAACTCATGTCTCTTCAGTGCAGATAAAATCGAAACGTTTGGAAGACCATCAAGTCAAAATTGTTTAAAAAATTACCAAATATGATCTAAATAGAAAGCCAAAATCGGCTAAGGACAGAGCTTTGCACGAGGGAGATACTCCTTAGTTTCAACAAAATTTACTAAAATTAGATATTGTAAGTTTTCGAATATAATCGGCTTTCGAGTCAGCACCGAAGCACTGACTACTGGGATGGTGAATACTCTCGGGGACTAAAGGTCCACCAGCAGAGGCATCGACCCAGTGGTAACAAATAACTAAATACCGAAGTTACTGTGAATTTTGATTCTGCATATGCGCATTTCGACAACTCATGTCTCTTCAGTGCAGATAAAATCGAAACGTTTGGAAGACCATTTTTCAAATTATTCAATTTGAAAAATGCACATAAAACGTTTATCGCAATTATAAAATTACTGCACATAAAACTAGATTAGGCCTTCGGAAACGACATCTATGTCGGTAAAACACTTGCCCTCAAAGTCCAAGATTCCTGCAATCTAAAGTAATGACTATCGGAAATGACAGTGATCCCAGTCTTCAAACACTTGTAATAGACTCTGTGCATAATTTTGCTTTGCTGTTTTCAAGTCAAATTTTCGATAGTCATTATTTTTACTAAAATAAATTACAGGATATATGGATATTAGATTGAAATCCAAGAAAAAGTGGTTTGTGAGACTTTGAGGATATTTACCAAAATTTGCATAATCAGAATTTTAAATTTTTTTCAAACACTTGCCAAAAATAACATAGTTAAAAAATATGAGTCTTTGACATTTGCAGGACATTTTCCAAAATTGGAACCGAAGTCAACATTCCGATAGCTTATCGCACATTTACAAACTTTATGCATCAAATTTGCAACAAAATTGTTTAATCCCAATATAAAGGAGAAGTTCGTGTCAACATTTGAAAATCCACATTTGAGGCGGCTTTTGTCAAATCGGCATCTTGGGGCTCTTGTTTGCAGCAAGATGGATATCTAAATTGGAAAGCTTATTGCGTATCTTCAGATTATATATATATATATATAATTATGGTTTTCCAAATGTTTTAATTTGATCTGCACTGAAGAGACATAAGTTATCGAAATGGCCATATGCAGAAACAAAATTAATAGTAACCTCGATGTTTTATTTTTTACTACCATTAGTCCTATGTTTCTGCTAATGTACTGATAGTCCCTGAGGGTACTCATGAAACCAGTAGTCAGTACAGCAATGTTGACCGGAAAACCTATTTTATTTTGAACCTTTCGATATCTAAATTTAAGAAAAAAAAACTAAGGATTATCTTGCTCCCGCATAACTCTGTCCTTAGCTGATTTTTGCTTTCATTTAGATTTGGTTTGACTGTTTCTTTTCTCTTTTAGAAAAAAAAAATGATTATGATCTTCTAAATGTTTTGATTTGATCTGCATTGAAGAGACATAAGTTGTCGAAATTACCATACACAGAAACTAAATCTACAGCTACTTCGGAATTTTGTTATTTGTAAATAATAGTTACTAAAGTTTTCACTAATAAATGAATTAAAAGGGACAACAGGAAACACCTACAATGACTGACAATTATAATTACATGCCACAATCTGCAAGGAACTACACAGGAAAAACACAAATAAGACAAAAGACAAACGTAAGCAACGATAGGAACTCGGGACATCCGGACTTGGTACCGGCAAAAGCAAAAGACTTCTTTGATTATTGTTATTCTTTTTTTTATTCTATTGTCGAATAGAAAAGTAACCAGAGGCTCCAAGGAGTCTGTATCGCTCACCTGGCTTCAGTTACCACAATCAAGGTAAAATTGTAAGTTATAAAGTTGATCTTCAGTCTTTCAAATTTTCGTAGCTCGAACACCTCCAATATCTTGAACTGTATTTAAAGTCTAATCATGTTTTACTATATTTCTTTGTTGACCTTTTTTGACAAAAGAATGTTCTTGCTTAGGACCATTTTCGACACCAGTTTTGAGGTCGAGATGTCATTTTGTTAATAGCAGTCAACAAACAATTTTTAACATCAGTTTTGAAGTCGCAACATCAATATCTATTTGGAAACCAAATTTCATTGAAATAGGACAATGTTAAATTTTCGCGCCTTTTTTGGCAGTCATTTTGAAAATGGCCGTCAGCAAACAATTTTCAACATCAGTTTTGAAGATGCGACATCAAAACCTATTTGGAAATCACAATTGCATTGAAATCAGACAACATTGAATTTTCCCGCCCCTTTTGGAAGCCATTTGAAAATGGCAGTCAACAAACAATTTTCAACACTGGTTTTGAAGTAGTGACATTAATATCCACTTGGATACCAAATTTAATTGAAATCAGATAATGTTGAACTTTCCCGCATTTTTTGGCGGTCATTTTGAAAATGGCAATCAACGAACAATTTTTAACATCAGTTTTGAAGCTATGACATCAAGACCTATTTGGAAAGCAAATTTCATTGAAATCGGACAATGTTGAATTTTCTCGCCTTTTTTGGCGGCTATTTTGAAAATTGTTGTCAACAAACAATTTTCAACACCAATTTTGAAGTCGCAAACATGGCAAACATTTCATCAATTTACACTTAACCTTTATCCTCTATAGTTTTGGAAATAAAAGACAAAAAATACGAAAATTAAAAAAAAAGATAAAAAAGGGTGACAACTCCTACAAGGATTTATGGATTTTCGTCAAAATTTCAGGGTTGGTAGATCTTGATATGCTGAACATTTTTACAATTTACATTTGACCTCTATCTGTTACACTTTTTGAAATAAAAAAAAAGCCAAAACTTTGAAAATGTTACGGAAAAGGGGCTATAACTCCGCAATAGGTTTTCATACTTTCTTCAAAATTGCACGGTGGGTAGATCTCATCATCATGCTAATCATTTTTACTTCATGTCAGATTTTTTGATATCTGTAACGGTTTTCGAGTTTTTAGCAAAAAGCTGCAATTTACCCACATGTTCTATTTTTAGCAATGGCGGCCATGTTCTTTGACCAGTCGACTAATCGAACACAATTTTGAGAAGCCATACCCTGATGATGATTCAAGTCAAGTTTGGTTACATTTGGCCCAGCGGTTTCAGAGGAGAAGATTTTTGAAATTGTTGACGGACGGACAGACGGACGACGGACAACAGACGACGGACGACGGGCGTATAGTGATGGCAAAAGCTCAAATGGTCTTTTAGGCCAGATGAGCTGAAAAACAGATGATAGGAAATTTAAAAAAACACTAAGGTTTGACATAGAAAAGAAGATTGTTTGTTTAAACAAAATGATAAACATTCCTAACAACCTGGTCAAGGCTTCTTATTGATGAAGAACATTACAATAGTTGGATAGCTTTTATTGCTTTGTTTCTACTCTTACATATGGTATACTTCTCCATTATAACTTAATACCGAAGTAACTGTGAACTTAGTTTCTGCATATGCGCATTTCGACAATTTATGTCTCTTCAGTGCAGGTAAAATCAAAACGTTTGGTAAATGTATATATATAATACTAGTATTCCATATCTGTCTATTACTGTCGTGCATTTTACTGAGTTTCCTTACTGGTCTTTCCCCTTATTGCTTCGGACTTTTGTTCTCACTTTAATTTTTAAACTAAATGCAAATATAAGCGAGGGTATTCACCAGCCCAGTAGTCAGTACTTCGGTGCTGACCCGAAAGCCGATTCTATTTTGAATTTTACAATATCTAAATTTTGCAAATTGTGTTGAAAACTAAGGAGTATCTCCCTCATGCATAGCTCTGTCCTTAGCTGATTTTGGCTTCTCATTTAGATCATATTGGTTATTTGTTCTCTATCAGTTTTTATACATTTTTGAGTTTATGGTCTTCCAAACGTTTAGATTTTATCTGCACTGAAGAGACATAAGTTGTCGAAATGCGCAAATGCAGAATTTAAATTCACAGTAACTTCGGTATTTAATTATAAGTTCTTTTGCTATTCAAATTTTTTTCAGAATAAAACATACTTAGGAGGCAGCAGTTTTTAAAAAGGAACATAAATTCAATGATTGTTCGCAGTTACATGTTTCATTTCTATTAAATACATTGTCTGAATGAATCTCACACATACTATATGATCTCCGGAAAGGCATGCCTATATTATTTCTTAATTGGTCAAAAATTTATTTGCAATAAGACATTTTATAATCTTGGTTTTGATTATTTGTTGGTTTATTGACTCGATGGCGAAAATAATTATCTAATTTCAAAGCTCTATATTAACGAAAAATCTAGTTTGTAATTTGATCTATCTTTATAAAAGGCTTGATGCAATATTCAATTTATGACACTTTACTAATCGCTTTAAGGTAAAAATAAAGCATTGCAAGCATTACACAATCTAACAATAAATGGTTTCACTTACATACATATACAGTTTTGTATTCAATATCATTGCTTTCACAATCAATATTTTATCATAATAAATCAAACATGACAAAATCAAAGGATTAAATCGACTTGAATGGGATTTTACATCTTGAAACCAATCAACTGCTGATTCAAATGCATGTGATACTTGTTTGTATGATCGATAAGTCCAGCTCTCATATGCGGCAGTTCCCTCGAGATAAGTCTCGGAAAAGATCAGTCCTAGTTTCCATTCGATGAAGTGACAAGATAACTGTTACGCGAAGAGTAAGGTTAAGTAGCGAATATACATAAATATGATTGGTACATGTTAGAATTCGGACCCTTGGAAAAAATTTTTTGATCATAGTTCATTAATTACACGACATTATTGTTTCATCAATTAAATATCTGTTCAATAATACAATAAATCAAGAGGTGTATTTCCGTCGCTATCTGGTTTTGTTTCATCTGCTTCTTCGCTTAAAAGTAAATGTGCAATGTTTATTATACTTTTTAATTAGTGAATTGACTCCCTCCCCCGCTTCCTCATCATCACCACCATCATCATTAGAATCAGTATCATCATCGATATCACTAGGAGAATAATAATCAATACTTTCATAATCAGAAAAAAATTCATCATATTCGGAAATAAAATCCGCATATGAGTACGGATCATAATCAGAGTAGACAGCTTCATCCTCCGGATCACTGTAATCGTCATCATCATCTTTAACATTTTCAGGATCAAAAAAGATGTGTGGTATGCTGATACAGTGCTGTTGATTTTCCAATCGAGACAATGTTTTACAGACAATATGCAGAGGCGTTTGCCCTTCGGTTGTGCACTCATTAACGTCGTATATTTTCTTACCAAGAAGTTTTGAACTATGCGGAAATGACCATCTTTTACAGCTAAATGTAGTGGTGATCTTGTAACAAAAGTATTCACATCTGCCCCATGGTTAAGCAGATTATTCATTAATTCAAAGTGACCTTTTGCGCAAGCAACATACAATGGTGATTCCCCTTTCATTGTAACAATATTAATGTTGGCTTTATTTTCCAGTAATTTAGTCACTACATCAATATGACCTTTCTTACAAGCTATATAAAGAGGGGTTTACTGCAAATCTGTAGTTGTATTTAAATCTGCTGACTTGTCAAGTAAATTTTCAATAATTTCAATATAATCATTGCACATACTGCATACAAAGGAAATCTTCCATCACTTGTTGCTTTATTTACATTTGCGTTTTTCTCTACCAGTAAGGACACGATTTCTGAGTGGCCTCTTAAACATGCTATGTACAGCGGTAATTTTTCAAAGTCTGGAGAACCATCAATATTGGCGTTATTTTTCAATAACATTGTAACTATTTCTTTTTCACCTGATTTACAAGCTGTATAAAACGGTGATTGCCCATTATCTGTACCCTTATTGACGTTTGCCTCCTTATCAAGTAACAATGAGACTACTTCCTAATGACCTCCTTTAAAGGCCTCAGATAGTGGGGTTCTTCCGTTAGATGTGAGATTATTGACGTCTGCATTTCGGTTCAATAATAATCGTGCAATTTCTAAATGACCCCATTTGCATGCTACGAATAGTAGGCTTTCGTCTCTTCGAACAGACGCTCTATTCATATCTGCATTGTTTTCCAGCAATATGGTGACAATATCTTTATGGCCAAACTTGCATGCTGCAAACAGGGGAGTTTCTCCAGAACAAGTAAGTTTATTGATATCTGCCTTCCTTTCAAGCAGCATGGTAACAATTTTGGCATTGCCTTTCTTACAAGCTACATATAGAGCCGTCTTATCTTTATTTGTAGACATATATATGTCTGCTTTTAATTTGAGTAATGCTCGAACTATGTCTAAATGCCCAAGTTGGCATGCTGCGTAAAGTGGTGTCTCTCCATCTGAAGTAAGGTGATTTATATTTGCCATCTTGTCAAGTTACACTGATGTTATTTCCAAGAAACCTCCAAGGCATGCTGCAGGGGAGACTCCTTATTTCTTGTGAGCAGAGACACATCTGCTTTGCTTTCTATTAATTTTCTTGCTATTTCTGTGTGACCTGATTTACAAGCTATGTACAAAGGTGTTTTCTGAGTTCCTTTATCAACATTTATTTTTGCATTGTTTTCCAGCAATTCTGTCACTATTTCTGTATGACCTCTTCCACAGGCAACGTACAAGACAGATTTGATCCCATTTACTAAATCACTATTTACACTTGCCCCTTTATCCAATAAAATAGATACTATTATTGTGTTCCCTCCCTCGCAAGCAAAATACAAAGGTGATATTCCTTTTTTGGAGCACTCATGAATATCTGTTCCATTTTCCAATAACTGTAAAACTATATCCGTATGTCCACCCTTACAAGCCATACAAAGTGGTGTTTCTCTTTTCAGTGTACATTTCTCGACGTCTGCCTTGTTTTCTATCAATATTGGAACTATCTCTGTTTTACCTTCTTTACAGGCTATATAAAGAGGAGATTTTTGTCTTCGTGCACATTTATTTATGTCTGCTTGGTTGTCCAATAAAATAGTGACTAGGGTAGAAAAGCCGTTCCTGCAAGCAATATACAAAGGTGACTTCTCTTCATCGTTACCTTTATTAACATCGATTCCATGATCACAAAGCCACTTGACTAGATTCATATCTCCAAGCAAACAGCAATGATATAAAGGGGTTGTTTCGAACATTGTTTTCAACGATAATTTGGAGCTCTTGTATAATGGGTCCATTGTTCTGTATGATTCTTTACACAAATTCGCAAGTTGATTTTGACATGATTCATCTAAACTTCTTATAAATGTGAACATTTTTTCTCTAAAGATTTGATTTTTCATATTTTTGTTACTAAACACTTCTGATATATGACCCTTGGACCAGTCATCAATGATTCTTTTTATATACATATGTTGATGCTCATCTTGTACAATAATCATGAACTGGTCCATACCTTCTTCTATTTGAGACAGAAATCTTTCGGAAATAAATGTACTGGTTGCACTGTTGATCAAGAGTTCTGTCATAACCTTTCCAAGATAATATGAAAGAAAATCAAAAAGCAATAATAATGTCTTTCTTTCCTAAAAAATGATCCAATGAGTGCATCAAGGTCATCTCGTAGTAAACATCTGGATGTACCTGCGTTCAGTTTGCATGACTCATACACAGTTGTGAATATTTCTTGTTTTTCTGCTTCTAATTTTCCTATGAACAGTTTTTCTTCCAAATGATTATTAAATAAGATGCAAAGAACCAAAACACAAAGTTTACCAAACGCTTCTTCTGTTTTCCTCAACTTATCTACCTCTTCTTCGTAAACTGAAAATGGATTATTAAAAAAATCAATAACATTAAGTGTCGGGTTTTCATGATAAAGCTTACACAGAAGTGGGAAACAATCGTATAAATCAACAAATTGACTTATTTCTGAGGCATTTTTTTTCAGATATAATTTTCGTTCGGCAACAAACTCATATCTTCTGACAGAAGATCGCATACACAAGATGAAAATAGTTTCATTGTTTTAAAACGAACATCTTGATGCACCTGCAGACGGCAGGATGCGATAAGTTTTGCTAATTTTTCCTGCAATATTTGTTCTATTTCTTGAATGCTTGTAACCCATTTGTTGAAATCGATACTGTTTAATGTATATGAGCCACAAAGATCATCTATAACAAATACCGACTTTAAGTTTGGGTTATAAAATTTGACAATATCACCAGGGCCGGTAACTGGAATGATATCATATCCATCGTCGGCCATTTTTAATGCTGCATGTCTAACTGCAAATGTCTTCCCAACGCCAGGACTTCCAGTGACTGTTACACAACTGTTATCTTTAATTTTTTTCAGTACATGTGTGGCTGCTCTTGTTTGAATATACATCTCATCATCTTTCTTCCATCTTTCTAATTTCATGTTCATCAATCCTGGATTATTAGATTATAAAGAAAGTGTCATATTTTACCTTAGTATTATTCTATGACTTTAACAACTTTACTGTCTGCATAGAAATAATTGTATATACAAATGTTTAAATTCAGTGTCATATTTTACCGTAGTATTATTCTATGACTTTAACAACTTTACTATCTGCATAGAAATAATTGTATATATTCACAACAAATTGAGACAGCATGACATACATTATTCTTATCAAGTTTAGTGCGATTTGCTTTAGTGATTTTCTGTGAGTTACCAGACTGTTAGTCACCGAGAGTTTTCCCCAACCCCAGTAGCTAGTACTTCGGAGCTGGCTCGAAAACCGATTTTATTTGGAAACATGCAATATCAAACTTTACAAAATATTGTAAGAAACCAAGGAGTACCTCCCTCTCGCATAGCTCTGTCCTTAGCTAATTTTTGCTTTCCTATTTAGACTCAATTTGTAATTTGTTCTCTATCAGATTTTACACATATTGCGGTATATGGATTTCTAAATGTTTTATATTTGATATGCACTGAAGAGACATAAGTTGTCGAAATTTGCATATGCAGAATCTAAATTAACATTTACTTCGGTATTTTGTTATTTATATATCAATGTTTAATATAAAAGTATGTTTTTTCATAGAGTCTAAGGTTACACTTGTTTTGAGCTGACAAACATGCCAGCTTTCAGGTGAGAAAAAAAAATATTTGTGACAATATTCTTTCTATTCCGCTCAATTTTCTTTTGTCATTTCAAATGAGACGAGCAAAATATATATTTTTTAACAGGATCAAATGTTAATAATATTTTACGAAAGGATATGGATTAAACGAACGTGAGACCATTACACATAATGTAAACTCCAACTGCAATCATTTTAATAAGCTGTATGGCCATTTCGGAAATTAATTCCTAATTTAAACCATGTTCCACGCTGGGAACCATGTTTGCTGTTTTATAAAACCAAAATAAGCCGTGTTTGGTAAGGACCTTCCATCATTCCTGTATTTTTTTTTTATTTTTCACAAGCAGTTTTGGATATTATCGAAATATCTATTCCCATGGTATTTAATGTCAAACTACAGTCCGTATTGGCGGTCATAAATAAGCCAGAACAGAATGCAATACTAGTAAGTAAAGTCTGTGAAAAAAACCTTCCGTTCATTATTTCTTAGACGAGGTACTTTCTATAAATATTCCTGTATTTAGGGAATATTTACATCAGATCTATCTGAATGAGCTTGAAATTATAAAGAAACTACTGATAGACCTTTATCAGCTTCGTACCTAAATCTTTTGCTGTACATTGACGAAGATACACGTTTGAAATCTAAGCTTTTTGACAAGTGTGAGGATTGTGCACTTTCCCTTTCTTAGCATCAATACAACTACCTGTCCGTAGTATTGATAGTTTATTTCACAGTAAAATCGTAACTGTCGAGTATGTAGTTTGTACAGCGATAGCAAACAACTGTCCCAAAAGCTGCTGAATCAGGGGTTCGTTCAGACCTGTTACCTCAAGAAATGCTATGGTAATCCTCATTACCTCATTTACATATACGATGTGCCCGTGTCCTAATGAAAACGATCATTTTCAGCTAGATTCACGTCATCCCGGATTTGACTTCGGTGTACCAATTTTTACTTTATCCTAGATAGACTCACTGTCAGTTTGATAGGTGTTGTCGACAGAGCAGGACATGTTTACCCTTCCGGGCCACCTGACATCACTCTTGTTTTTATTGAATTTACACATTTACAATCACAATCAACCAGAAAACTCCACAAGAAAAATAAGAATGAAAACACCGCTACCATTTGTATTGAACGTCCTTTTAACAAAAAGAAGTGTGGGTCATACAATTTATTTTCCAAATATTTCACAATTTTTTTTTGAAGTGATATCTTTTTTTTATTCAAATTACCTCCCTTGTTTGAAATTTAAAAATGCCATCCTGATTTCACATGTCAGATATACTCATTGGAAATATGGACCCATCGCATTAGTTTTTAGAAAACTATTTTAAAGGCCAAAATATTTAAAAGATTTATCAAAATACAAATTCAAAATATATATTGTATATGGTACCTTTCATTAATGAAAAGCATACAACACGAGTACACCTGCACTCCCGTACTACCATGAAACGTTATATTAATCTTGTTCGAAGGCAATTTAATGGTAACTTCTTACTATTGTGTGTCAAAACCTGCATTATTTACATCAAATTATTTTAATAAAGATAACACAGTGTTAGCAAAGATATTAGGTATCGGATTAGTATAGATTTAGAGAAAATGTAGAATATTTATATTGTGTATCCTCAGAAGAGCGATATTTTCAGTCAAATAAAGAAATGTTGATTAAATGATTGTACTCTATTGTTGTACTTGTTGGTGTCTACAAAGATGATATCAATAAGAGTCATTCGAAGTTTTGTCTAAATAAAATTGTAGTTCAACTTGGGAAATCAAAGAAAGCACAATCCGTTTATATAGTTTGTCGTGTCGTTGAAAACAAGACAAAATTTTAACAATTAGTTTTAGTGAATAAAGATAACACAGTGTTAGCAAAGATATTAGGTATCGGATTAGCATAGATTTAGAGAAAATGTAGAATATTTATATTGTGTATCCTCAGAAGAGCGATATTTTCAGTCAAATAAAAGAAATGTTGATTAAATGCATGACTTGAAATGATTGTACTCTATTGCTGTACTTGTTGGTGCCTACAAAGATGATATCAATAAGAGTCATTCGAAGGTTTGTCTACATAAAATTGTAGTTCAACTTGGGAAAACAAAGAAAGCATAATCCGTTTATATAGTTTATCGTGTCGTTGAAAACAAGACAAAATTTTAACAATTAGTTTTTACTTCTGATATTCCATTGTATAGGGTCATTATGAGCTGCCTTCAAAAATTCTAATTCTAGAACCTTCTCCTGACATGACGCCTTTAATTTTCTATGAGCTGCTTTATGCCTTTTCTGTTCTTTTTTCATATTTTCTTTAAGACAATTATGCGATCTTTTCAATCCTCTGAACGACCTTTTTAAATGTTTGATCTTATCCTGTGAATGTTTTATTTCAAGCATGATCGCCTAGTTTGATTGGTCTAATATTTTCGTCTTGAGATGCTTACACTCTTTAACCATGGTTATGTTTCCTAATCTAGCAATACTCTGCAAGAGATTAAAACATTATTCCTATTTGAATACATTGCACACAAAATATCTCTAATAAATGGCTTCGCAACACTCTCCGTGTTACGACCCCATCATATTTCAAAAAGTATTGACGAAACTGTTGGCATAGCAAAGTGAAATGTAACTCATACATTACCACTAATAGCTCATAAACACTTAAAGCTGTGAACAGTTTTGTGAGCATTCTCTCTCCCCCCCCCAAAAAAAAACCTCAAGAGGAATCTAAACAAAATATACCCTTTAAAATCCAACGAAAAATAGATATAAGAGTACATTGTTGGGAAAAGATTGAAATAACCTTTGTCAAAATGATAGCTCAAAAATGGTAAGAGCTTAGTAAACATTAATGCTTCAATACCAAGTACTAATTGCAAAGGGACCCCTCTTGTCCCATTCAGCTTGGGAACAGTAAGAGCTACGTAAAACACTTTGAAATAATCCGGGAAGATAACACAAAAAAATCCAAAAATCCATTAAACTATTAAAACGATTAAAATTTGATTGAAAAATCCTTAGTACTCCAGAAAAGCTTGATATTGGTCCTAATGCCACCTAATACGTTCGAAAACTATTCTGTTTTTTTGTTTTGTTTGTTTTTGTTTTTTGTTGGTTTTTTTCAAAAATTTGCGCTTTTTGGAAAAAAATAAATTTTGTCCTAGGTAAAGGTAAGACCCATCAAAATCTAGTAAACAGAAAACAGACAGATGAAAGCCAAAAACAACAAGAAATGGACGGAACAAACCCATTAAAATCCGATGATTAACAAAATTTAAATTAAAGGAAAGAGTGTATAGTAAAGAAAGTGAGAACCGAATTGTCGGTCCAAAACAAATAATCTAAGGACAAAAACAACAATGGAAAAACAAACAAAACTTCACTATGGAACAGAAAAAAAATGAGAACACTGTAAATACAGACGAGACGAAGTCTCTGAAATAAATGGTAAAACCAAACATAAAATTTGTTGTCGTTTTTGTCCCAAATAGCTTGGAAACAGCAAGACTCATGTATAACTGAGTGCAAATTACAAAAAATATGACGCGTTTGTCCCTTATAGCTCAAGAACGACAAGATCAACACAAAATCTGTCGTTATACCTCTGACAGTTTACGTCAAGGGGAATACAAAGAAACAACCTTTAAAAAAATGTAACACTCCTGCGAAAGTGATATTTTGGCCCCTAATGGCTCTGAAACCGAAAAGGTATTTAACATCTGAATACTGACCACCATGTTTAGTTTCATGCCCAATAAAAAACTACATCGACAGAAGACTGAAATATATATATATTTTTTATTTTGCCACCGTGGACCAATTGTTTCTAGAAATAAAATGCCTAAACACCACCGCAAATCTCAGTGTCGACATTCTACAAATGGACAATTATATTAGCAGTAAAAAAGATTCAATTACTATTTTCTAAATTCATGTAAATTGTAAAACCGAAGGATTAACTCCCTCAATCGTAGTTTTGTCCTAAGCTATGTTTGATATTACTGATTATGCGGATTTCGTTTGGTTTTATGCATTTTAAACATTTTTTGAAATCATGGATTTCCTTTGTTTGGGTTCTAGTGCTGCTGATGGGGAATAAATTTCCGAGCTGGCCATATAACCGGTCCAAAAATCGGACTGTACCCTTTAACCGTATATTGAAAAAAAATAATATCTGGACTAACTTCAAAAGTGCGGCTGTACCCTTGCCGACGTTTATCTACATTGCCAATGATACAGATCCTCCAGGTAGCTTCAATAGTTTCAGAGCAGATGATAAAAATGATGTTTACTCTATGTTTCACTGCTAAACTATTTCTATCCGTGCAACCATGTTTAATAAGGTTGTTTTGTGCTGGTGGTTATATTTTTGTCGGCCCGAACGAAAACGATCAATTTTAGTAAGTAACCTTTAATACATTATTCTAGGACGGTTAAGTTTAATTTGTTGTCGATTCAATGATTTGAGAACAGATGATGGCATTGATTTTTATATATAAGGCACAATGTTACTGCTATGTTCCGGACTCAGGGACGGACGATGGCAATAGGTCACCGTGATCCTTTTGGTTTTTTTGTTGTCTCTAAATATCATCATAAAATTTCATCATGATTCATACACCACAGCTTAAGTTATTAACTATAAACATTTAGTTCATAGCCGACGCCTTATGCATAATACCATTAAATAACCCCGCCATTTTTTGAGTCGTATAAAAAGCAGGGTAGGCAAAAAATCGGAAAATACTTATATTTCCCCAGACGGCGGGAATTACAGAGAATTTCTGGGAAATTCTGGGAATTCCCGGACAATACTTGGAAATATATTGTAAAATATTATGACTTTAAAACCATGGAGTTAAAAGTGAAACAAATACATTAAATATTTCCGTAAATTTACTTTGCATATGGCCATTTCGATAAATTGTGTCTCATCAGTGCAAAATCAAACATTTGAAATCAAGAAATTAAAAACACATTAAAGATAATAGAGGACAAGTAGCAAAAAGATCTAAATGGAGAGCCAAAATAAGCTTAGAACTGAGCTTTGCACTAGGGAGATATAAAATTTTGTGCCGTTCTCTTGTTTTTTAAATGCATATTTCAATTAATATTATGCAAAATTGTTTAAGAATTATTAAAGATGAAGTTTATTTCTTAAGTTTACATTTGACTATGGAATAAAAAAAATTATACATACATCTTCTAATTCAGTCCATGCAGAGCAAAAGTCAGAGCTGTTAATTTTGGTGTCACCCAAATGAGCTAAATAATTTCTGTAATATTTGATTCTGGCAATATCAGCTGCGTCGCTTATCTCCGTTGGGGATGGTAGATGATCGAATCCTTTAGATGGCGGGGTAATTGTTGTAAGGTTTCGCAGCAAGCAGATCATCAATGTTAAGTCAAAATTCTTGGAATCGGGATCACCTGTTTAAAATACATATGTCAACCTGGTGGTATAAGTGCGTTTAATTGATCTATTGTGATCGTATTGGAAAATTTATTTAAAACGTTTCAACTCAGCTTTAGGAGACATGCATATTGAAAAAAACTATAATTCCTGAGAAGCAGTACAAATAACTTACAACAGCTTTTAGGTCTTTTAAGTCTCAATGGCATGTCCCTATGTGAAAATGATTTTCTGTAAACATTTATTACGAACTTTTTTACAGTTGGTAATCTGTGTTTAATGAAAGTTTTGTTATATATCACCAGTGAAAATCTTTTTTGATTACCATAGTATAAATTCATCGGTCGTCTTTGGTGATAAATTACAAGGAAAATAATGTTTTATCATCACATAAGTAATGAAGTATATTTCGATACCAATTTCTTCTAAATTAATATATATAATTATTATGTGAATAAACGGGAAAAGGCAGACATGGCGACTTCGTAACAGTGACTTAATTCGATCTGTGTATGAAATGATCAAATAATTCCCACTCTATAAGGATATAAGGCAAAAAGTTGTGGCGCAGAGCGATGATTAAGATGCTGCAGCAAATGCAGCTAAGCATTTTAGATGGATTACCGTAACGAGATAGCAATCAGTCATTGCATGATAATAACTTATCATAGTGAACTAAAAGAAGCTTTAGTACATATCCTTCAGTAGAAGTGGACGAGATATTTCATGTATTTCATTCTCTTCGGTAGTCTATTTTACAAAATAATATGCTTTGAATAGTTTACAGAGAGTTGTAGATAGCATATTCCGATGGTAAAAGAAATTCGAATTTTTTTGTGCAAATACATACCAATGCTGGGATGTAAAACATTCCACTGAGCTTTATTGATAACTCGTTTTACTTTTAAACCAGACAGCTTGGAAGACTCTTTCTTTATTGTAGAAGATAAAGCTCCAGGAGCAAACTCTCTGTCAAATTTACATCAAACAGCTCGTGGTGCAATTGCCGTCAACAATAAAGACAGACGTATATAGTTTTCTTCTTCCTTTGAGAAGGCTGCCATGATGACAATTGTTGTAATTCAACTGATTACTAATGTGGTCTCAAAAACGTCATCAATGATACTCTACAAATGTGATAAATCTGAAAAGTATCAAAATTATTTCTCATTGTAAATTATAGTAAATAGCTATTCTTCTACTTATATGAAAATTTACACTAGTAGATACGGTTTGATCTTGTTTAGCTATTTCTATCATGATAATATCATGACAGACTTAATACAATTTTGTTAAGACAAGGTAAGATATTAAGTTGCTTTCAAGAATTTTGATTTCAAGGGCGATCAAGACGTGTTTAGATAGTATACGATCAACTTGTTAACTGTGTTCTAAACTGGTCAAGTTAAGTGTGGCAAGATCCAAGACGATCTTGCTTTGACCTTGTTTGATCGGGACAAACTTAACACATCTTGGTCGTCCTTCAACGCACTTATCTTGTATGATCTTGACAAGTTATTACAACATTAGAAAAGGTCCTCTCCCTTAGAAAACTATATACAGAAAACAATAATCAAATTGACGACCATTACATAAAGTTATATATGGTTATACAACAGTAAATATATGTATATAATTATTTATAAATGGTTTCAAATGAAACAAAAATACAAAATAAGAAAAAATGATAACAAAGAAAGCAAAATAGTAATCAATTAATCAAATAAGGAAAGAGCCAAATAAAACAACGAAGGGGAGTGGTGAAAATTGCTCAAAGCATAAAATACTTTTATAGCATATTGAAACGGCGTGTTGCTCTTATACAGGAATGAACATTTTTGAAAAATTCAATGTTCTGGGCATATGTCAGATTACTGTCACCAGCCAAATTCAACAGATATGGCAAAATGTCTCAATTTATTAAATAAAACAAACCTATCTTCTGCATAAAAACAACATTCAAAAAAGTAATGTATAGCATCTTCAAAGGGGTGACCGCAGGGACAAGCTGGATTAGGAACTATATTAACACGATGTAGATCAGCGTTTAAGGAATTACACATGTTCATTAATCTAGTGTGAACTATATTAATCTTCCTATCCCCAAAACTAAAGTATGTAGGTGGCTTACTGATTTGCAACTTAGTCTTTTTTTTAAATGTTGATATTTGGAGAGTCCCGAATGTCTTGACTAAGACGATTCCATTCTACAACGGTAGAAGGAAATAAAGATCTTTTTGTTAATTCTAGCCTGCAACTTGGTAAAATATAATTGGAACCATCACGTTAATTATAATTAGAATTTTCACTTACTAATGGTGGCATTAGTTCACACAGATACTCAGGAGCATGATGTTTATGATGTTTATGTATTGAATAAAATAAATTAAGTCTCCTAATTTGTCGTCTATCCGATAACTCTTCCCAGCCTGTTTCTGAATATATTGATTCACAACTAGCAAACTGTGTGTCAAGCCTGTCAAGGAATCGTTCATTGTCTGTAAATTAAGGTAAAAATTGCTAAAATAAGTAAATTTGATCCTGTTCTCTGCTGCTCCTCGATTGTTTGTGTAATTCGTCGGCTGCTCCTCAATTGAATATGACAAGCATTTGAATTTTAGTGCGAATTTGTATATGTTATTTTATAAAGGTTATAAAATTTTGAAATGACTTAAAATCTTGTATGTGTATATACGATTTTGTGCTAAAAATTCAAGTTATCCAGTTTGCACAAACCTACGAGAAGGTATCATCCGGTTATCGCAAGCTCCATTGTGATATAGCTTATTAATTCACTTAGTTGTCTACTGCGAAAGACCGTGTTGTCATAGATATCGCAACAGCAAATGTTTGAGTCCCGAAGCTGTGACTAACAAACATTTGCTGGTACAAATTTGCAGATTTAACAATGTTGGGCTGTTTTTCTGATAAAGATATAGATTTCATTTTGATTTCCAATGTCTTGATTTTATCTGCACTTAATGGACATAAGTCATTGAAATGGCAACGTACAAAAAGTAAATTTGCAATAAATTCGGTATGTCGTTCATGCAGATGTTTCGAAAAAGAGCAGAGCTATGTCGAACATAAGGCCAGAACATATTCATACATGCCCTTATCGTCATCTCCCATTTCCGATGGCAATCGAAACTGGCTGTCCCAGTTGTCCTACGAATCCCCATTTCTTTCCTTTTTTTGCATAACTAAATACCACAACTACCGTAAATTAAGTTCATGGATTGATGAACTTGTCCTCGTCCTGGTATAGCTGATTACAGCTCATTGGACATAAGGGTCACTAATCAATACATAATCAATGAATGCAATTAGCATTATGAAATCAATAAATAACTTAATACCGAAGTTACTGTAAATTTAGTTTCTGCATATGGCCATTTCGACAACTTGTATCTATTCAGAGCAGAAAAAATCTAAACATTTGGACTATAAATTCAATTTAAAAAAAATGATAGAGAAAAAATAACCGTATATGATTTAAACTGAAAACCAAAGCAGCTATGGACAGAGATTTGCATTAGGGAGATACTCCTTAGTTTCAATTTAGATAATGCAAGTTCCAAAATACAACCGGCTTTCGGGCACCACCGAAGTACTGACTACTTGGCTGGTTAATACACTCGAGGACTAACAGTCCATACGCAGAGGTATCGACCTAGTGGTAACAAATAACTAAATACCGAACTCAATATCTTTCAAAATTAAGTATTGTTATTTTTCTCTCCTTTAAGGATTGTGGTCATGGAGTTAGTAGTCTACCTGTATTCGGTTTTATTCAACTATAGCGAAACGGGACAGATAAATGAGAGGTTTTGGGTACCCATAAACCGGTTTAACCCTACCGCGTTGCTTTGTTAGTGCCGGTACCAAGTCCGGCTGTCCCGAGTTTCTATCGTTGTTTACTTTTGTCTTTTGTCTTATTCATGTTTTTTCCTTGTAGTTTCCTAGCAGATTGTGCCATGTAATTATAATTTTCAGCCATTGTAGGTGTTTCCTGTTATCTATTTTTTACATTTATTGCAAATTGAATGACCTTTTCAAGTAATTTCACTTAATATTAGAATTTTTTTATATGCTACATCTTTTTAACTCTAATCAAACAAATAAAAAAAATTCTAAAAAGAAATACAATACAAAGAAAGAGCAAAATAATATTTGTTGATCTCTTATTTTTTTTTCCATTTTTTTCTGGGTGCATTTTATCCTCAATGAAAATTACAGCATCTGGAAACTTGTTCTTTCGGTCAAACCTAAGATACTAAAATCTAATTTTGGTCATTATTTGTGAGTTTGCAGTTAACAACATATCTTAGCCTAACATGATAGCGTAGAGACAAAATGATCATCAAGATGAACAAAAAGAAAAGCGTTGATCCATTGCTTGGTGCTACTTTGTGCATGTCTCAATATACTTTTATTGTATATGTAGTGTTGTTAGCGATCCAAACTCATCCGAATCTCTTTTTAAGTCATAGACTTGACCATTTATGAAGAAAAGTATTCAATAAAAATTTATTTTCATTAAAAATTCAGTTTAAAATGGGTATGGATTCAAAGTATGCAAAATTCCTACCTGTTAACTATCATACGCTTTATACCAGATTAAAATTGGTTTTCCAAAATGTAGTGAAATAGAAGTATTTGTAATGAATGGACTTAGATGGTTGTATGAGCATAATAAAAGAGGAAACAAAGGATATTCATGTCAAATAATGTACAAACATAAAAGTAAAAAGGTGAATGACAGCTAATTCATTAAGGCATATGTTTATGTTCCGTTGAATTCCTAAAAACAAATATCATTGTTGTGTTAGGTGAAATTGCTTTAAACATTATATATTAGATTTAAATCAAATTATCCAGTAAACATATGACTCATCCTCAGCTAGCGAGATTCCAACCATTGCCAGTAATACACTATGCGACTATGCGATAATTTACCACCACCACCCCCTCCCCGAAAAAAATTGGCTATATCCCATATATTTCTATAACAATGATATTTCATATAATGCTAGACTTGAAGACTAGTTTTTTACGATAAGGATAACTTTTAAAATTTGAGATTTTTAGCACGAAAATATACCTAGAAATTTAAGTCATGCCAAACTTTTATGACTTTTGTATAATAAGGTATTCAAAATCGAACTATAATTCAAATCCAGTAGTATTTGGAAACTTGTATTTTTTGTTGTTGAAAATTTTGTTGAAAACTAAGGAGTGTCACGTTTGTGATGTGTCCTTAGAAATTTTGACTATATCTGTTAACTTGTCGACAACTTTCAGTTTATCTTCTTGATCTGATCTGCACTGACAAGACATGCTATTTGGTGGATACATTAGTTATTAATTTTACTAGATGTCTCCATGTTTTTCGGTGAACTGATTTTTTCGTGTGGACGGAATCCCCATATACATTACTTAAGTATAAAACTTGCGGAAATAATAAGAATATATGATCTCAAACAGTCGGATCTAATTACAGTAAATTTACAGTAATTTCAGTATTTAGTTATTTGCGACCGTTTGGTCGATGCATCTGCTGGTGGAAAATCAGTTCCTACGATTAACCAACCCAGTAGGCAACACTTCAGTGGTGGTTCGAAAATATATTTTATTTGGAAACTGGTACTTTCTAATTTTTTGAAAATTTTGTATATAAACTAGGAGTATCTCTCTCGTGCAGAGCTCTGTCCTTAGATAATAAGCAGATTTTGACATTCCATTTAGATCTTATTGGTTTTTGTTCTGTTTAATTCAACTTTCACTTTATAGTCTTTCAACTGTTTTGAATTGATCTGCACTGACGAGACGCTATGTCGTATTTTAAACAAACAATCTGCATGTTGAGTATACACAGTAGTAGATAATACCAAAATTTGCATGGATTAAGACAGGCATGTGATCACGTTTATATATTGCAACTGAGTATTTTTTCCATCATACACATAACCGTTTTTGTCAATAAAGTAAAGTAGGTTTTGAATCTAATAATCAAATCAAATAAATTTCCAAATGAATACCGAAGCTAATCAAGAAGACATAGCAATTAACTAAATATCAAACTTCTTGTGAGTTTGGTTTCGGCATATGATCATTTCGACAATTTATGTCTCTTCAGTGCAGATAAAATCTAATCATCTAGAAGAGCATAAACTCAAAGAAATCTAAAAACAGAGAGAGAGAGAGAGAGAGAGAGAGAGAGAGAGAGAGAGAACCAATATAATCTAAATTGAAAGCAAAATCAGCATAAAACCAGAAGACATAATTAGATACAAATTTGCCCAAATTTGTCACTAAAAATAGCTATATTTTTTTCTTAAAGCAAAAATCAAAAGTCACTGTACAGTTCAGACAATTTCGTTTCCAGCATTTATTGTCAGGTCAAGTGTGTCAAGTGTGTTTTTTATCATTAATGTGTATACAATCAAATTAATTGTTGCTTATAACATTACTTATAACATGATTCCACTTCTTCGTATTACAATGTATTTGTCTCATTATCCTTCAATTGTTAAAACATTTTGTAATTTTTATACTATATCTTGCAGAAGTTGTGAATCTTTGATCAATGACTTTAAAGCACTTGATTACCAATAGGATCTAAATATGAAAGAAAAAAAAATCAGCTACGAACACATCACGAGAGAGACATTCCTAAAATTCTTTAATTTATATTTTTATAATATGTTAAATTTATTTGGGAAGTTTTCAGTCATCACCTTCAGTGATGGTCTAACATAAATCGGTTTTGGACCATCACTGTAGGTTATTGGGCTCGTAAAAATTGGTTTCTATGGACAACTTCCAAATGGAAGGTGCAAAAGACTTAATTTTGATTATCCAAAAACACTCAAAACAAAAGCCTTTAATAAAATTTGCTCTAAGCTGGTAAAATTTTCCTGAAGTTTAAATATTGTCACCTATACAGTAACGCAGAATAAAGCAAATATTGGAAGAAAACCAAGAGATGGAATAACGCTGTTATTAGTTTTCATCTTTATAAACACCTTGAGGCCTTCAACATTAACTTTCCTAAAACTCATAGGAAGTTTAAGACAGTCTACCTAGCACCGGTTTTGAGCTGAATTCATTGCTAATGTCGAGCAACGCTACATTAATGTTCTTTTTTACCCATGGATACAGAATAGTCAACAAACATTAAAAATGTCACAAGTTTACGGTCACATATTTTTTTTTTGCTTTAAGAAAGAAAAATGTCACCTGTATTCAGTGACATTTTTTTTGTTTTAAAAACTGTCAACAATTTTCAATGACTGTTTTTTCTTGGCAGATCACACACAGACACACAGCATAAATAACGAGCTTAAACAAACATAGCATAACGCAAAACATCACAAAAATATGTACAAATGTCCCTTTCCGTTCTTTGTATATATAGGTTCGGTATTTAGTTATTAGCTTATTATAAAATACTGGAGTTATTGTGAATTTAGTTTCAACATATGCTCATTTCGACAACTTACGTCTCTTCAGTGCAGATCAAATAAAAACATTTGGAAATTAAAATCTGAAATATGTGTAAACCTGATAGAAAACAAATTACTAAAAGGATCTAAATAGAAAAGCCAATATCAGCTAAGGCAGAGCTATGCAGGAGGGAGATAATCCTTAGTTTTGAAAATTAGGTATATGAAATCGGTTTTATTAAAGTTATTGTTATTTTTTTTTATATTTTAGTAGCATTAATTGTACATTATATGTTTGAATTTATAGAGACCAGAGACCTAGAAAACCTAAGTAAGAAACAAAATCAGCTAAGACAACTTGTATTGCTAGGATGCAACCATTTTTAAACAAATTATATATGTTCTTGCTATGATGCACTCGGGGATTTAAAGTCTTGAAGTAGATTCATGATAGGAAATGAGTATGTAGAAATGGTATTAAGTGTTGTAGTGCTTCAAATATTGGATATAATGATATTATATAAATACAAATTTGCTTTCTTGAGTGATGCAATTGTCGCTTTCATTCTTTGCTCTTTCTACCTTTCATAAGACATGTTTGAGATATATCATATTGCCATGTTTCAAAGTTTACCGGGGCTACAACTTTCATTTATCCTTTGAGTGTGTAATTTTACACTGAACATTTGCGTTAGGCCTTTTCATCATTTCATCATTTCTTCGATTTTTCTAAATACCACTCCTTTATTCCTTCGCTATTATACTGCCGTTGTTTCTATTCATTTCCTTCAGTATTCTGCTGCCGTTGTTTCTATATTTTTTCTTCGATATTTTACTGCCGTTGTTTCTATATTTTTTCCTTCGATATTCTACTGCCGTCGTTTCTATATTTTTGCTTCTTTATTGTACTGTTTTTCTTCGCTATTATACTGCCATTGTTTATATTCATTTCCTTCAGTATTCTACTGCCATTGTTTATATTCATTTCCTTCAGTATTCTACTGCCGTTGTTTCAATATTTTTACTTCTGCTGCCGTTGTGAGGTTAGAGGTCAACACGCTTACCAGAAGCATAAAATATAACTTTTCCTAATTATAAAAAACATTTGAAAAAAATTCGAGATCACAACATCTGACTAATATTCATCAAAAGATGTATATTTTTTTCATGACGTAGGTCAGGATCTCTTCCGTACTATTTATATGAAGTGTATTGCAAGATATTCATTCAACGTGAAATAATTGCCGCTTAATTAAATTTTAATAGGCCATATGTTTTAAGAAACATCTGAAACTGGTTTCCAAGAGTATAAATTTTAATGTATGACTCCTTCAGAGCTTATAAACGAGGGAAAATGTAAACATAATACCGGACAAAATGGGCATTACAAAGTTCCGAAGGACTGTAGTGACTAAACTATCTTGTGATTGAAGAAGGCATATATAAAAAGTTAACGACGACAAACGAGAAATTTCCATACACTATGGTAAAGTTCAAAGTTTTCACCTCCCCAGAATTTTGACGTTTTTTTTCTCAACCTGTAAAATATATATAAAATAATGGAAGTTTTGTTTTTGATACAAAAAATATTGTCGACAATAATGGACGAGCCTTGTTGGCGAGTCTATTGTTGGAGACAATATTTGAAGTATCAAAAACAAAACTTCCATTACCTTATATATATTTTACAGGTTGAGAACCAGCTACTGGCGCTTCGGACTGATATGGGAGTCTCGGGATGATAACCGTGCTGATACGGAAA
>MJUU01048675.1:0-12806 GCA_002080025.1 Modiolus philippinarum | reverse complement strand
CAGTTTGATATTCATTTGATATTCATCTACGTTGTATATTCAATGAATGAATCGAAAATGAATGTCAAACGAATATCGAACTGAAAAACAATTTCGGTTTGATATTCATTTGATATTCATCTACGTTGTACATTCAATGAACTAACCGAAAACGAATGTCAAACGAATATCATACTGAAAAAAAATCAGAATAATATTCATTTGATATTCATCTATATTGCACATTCAATGAATAACCCAAAAACGAATGTCAAACGAATATCGAACTGAGAAATATCCCAGTTTGATATTCATTTTATATTCAAATCCGTTCTATACCGCTTGAACAGTCCGGAAACGAATGTCAAACGAATATCGAACTGAAACAATTTCAGTTTGATATTCATTCGATATTCATCCCAGTTGCATAAATAGTCCGGGAACGAATGTCAAACGAATATGGAACTGACAAAAATCTCAGTTTGATATTCATTTGATATTCATCTACGTTGTACATTCAATGAACTACCCGAAAACGAATGTCAAACGAATATCATACTGAAAAAAAATCAGAATAATATTCATTTGATATTCATCTATATTGCACATTCAATGAATAACCCGAAAACGAATGTCAAACGAATATCGAACTGACAAATATCCCAGTTTGATATTCATTTAATATTCAAATCCGTTCTTTACCGCTTGAACAGTCCGGAAACGAATGTCAAACGAATATCGAACTGAAACAATTTCAGTTTGATATTCATTCGATATTCATCCCAGTTGCATAAATAGTCCGGGAACGAATGTCAAACGAATATCGAACTGACAAAAATCTCAGTTTGATATTCATTTGATATTCATCTACGTTGTATATTCAATGAATGACCCGAAAACGAATGTCATACGAATATCGAACTGAAAAAATTCCAGTTTGATATTCATTTGATATCCATCTACCTAGTATATTCAATGAATGACCCGAAAACGAATGTCAAACGATTATGGAACTGAAAAAAATTTCAGTTTGATATTCATGTACGTTGTACATTCAATGAACTACCCGAAAACGAATGTCAAACGAATATCATACTGAAAAAAATTTTAGTTTGATATTCATTTTATATTCATCTACTTGCACATTCAATTATTAACCCGAAAACGAATGTCAAACGAATATCGAACTGACAAAAGTCCCAGTTCGATATTCATTTGATATTCAAATCCGTTCTATACCGCATGAACAGTTCGGAAACGAATGTCAAACGAATATAAAACTGAAACAATTTCAGTTCGATATTCATCCCAGTTGCATAAATAGTCCGGAACGAATGTCAAACGAATATCGAACTGACAAAAATCTCAGTTTGATATTTATTTGATATTCATCTACGTTGTATATTCAATGAATTACCCGAAAACAAATGTCAAACGATTATGGAACTGAAAAAATTTCAGTTTGATATTCATTTGATATTCATCTACGTTGCACCTTCAATGAATAACCCGAAAATGAATGTCAAGCGAATATCGAACTGACCAAAAATCCCAGTTTGATATTCATTTGATATTCATCTGCGTTGTATATTCAATGAATGGCCCGAAAAGGAATGTCATACGAATATCGAACTGAAAAAAATTTCAATTTGATATTTATTTGATATTCATCTATGTTGCACATTCAATGAATAACCCGAAAACGAATGTCAAACGAATATCGAACTGCCAAAAATCCCAGTTTGATATTCATTTGATATTCGAATCCGTTGTTTACCGCATGAACAGTCCGGAAACGAATGTGAAACGAATATCGAACTGAAACAATTTCAGTTTGATATTCATTCGATATTCATCCCAGTTGCATAAATAGTCCGGGAACGAATGTGAAAACAAAAATCTCAGTTTGATATTCATTTGATATTCATCTACGTTGTATATTCAATCAATGACCCGAAAACGAATGTCAAACGAATATCGAACTGACAAAAATTCCAGTTTGATATTCATTTGATATTCATCTACGTTGCACCTTCAATGAATAACCCGAAAACGACTGTCAAACGAATATCGAACTAAAATCCCAGTTTGATATTCATTTGATATTCAAATCCGTTCTATACCGCATGAACAGTCCGGGAACGAATGTCAAACGAATATCGAACTGAACCAAATCTCAGTTTGATATTCATTTGATATTCATCTACGTTGTATATTCAATGAATGAATCGAAAATGAATGTCAAACGAATATCGAACTGAAAAACAATTTCAGTTTGATATTCATTTGATATTCATCTACGTTGTACATTCAATGAACTACCCGAAAACGAATGTCAAACGAATATCATACTGAAAAAAAAATCAGAATAATATTCATTTGATATTCATCTATATTGCACATTCAATGAATAACCCGAAAACGAATGTCAAACGAATGTCGAACTGAGAAATATCCCAGTTTGATATTCATTTTATATTAAAACCCGCTCTATACCGCTTGAACAGTCCGGAAACGAATGTCAAACGAATATCGAACTGAAACAATTTCAGTTTGATATTCATTCGATATTCATCCCAGTTGCATAAATAGTCCGGGAACGAATGTCAAACGAATATCGAACTGACAAAAATCTCAGTTTGATATTCATTTGATATTCATCTACGTTGTATATTCAATGAATGACCCGAAAACGAATGTCATACGAATATCGAACTGAAAAAATTCCAGTTTGATATTCATTTTATATTCATCTACTTGCACATTCAATTATTAACCAGAAAACGAATGTCAAACGAATATCGAACTGACAAAAATCCCAGTTCGATATTCATTTGATATTCAAATCCGTTCTATACCGCATGAACAGTCCGGAAACGAATGTCAAACGAATATTAAACTGAAACAATTTCAGTTCGATATTCATCCCAGTTGCATAAATAGTCCGGAACGAATGTCAAACGAATATCGAACTGACAAAAATTTCAGTTTGATATTTATTTGATATTCATCTACGTTGTATATTCAATGAATTACCCGAAAACAAATGTCAAACGATTATGGAACTGAAAAAAAATTCAGTTTGATATTCATTTGATATTCATCTACGTCAGATTCAATGAATAACCCGAAAACGAATGTCAAACGAATATCGAACTGACAAAAATCCCAGTTCGATATTCATTTGATATTCAAATCCGTTGTATACCGCATGAACAGTCCGAAACGAATGTCAAACGAATATCGAACTGAAACAATTTCAGTTTGACATTCATTCGATATTCATCCCAGTTGCATAAATAGTCCGGAAACGAATGTCAAACGAATATCGAACTCACAAAAATCTCAGTTTGATATTCATTTGATATTCATCTACGTTGTATATTCAATGAATTGCCCGAAAACGAATGTCAGACAAATATCGAACTGAAAAAAAATTCCAGTTTGATATTCATTTGATAATCATTTACGTTGTACATTCAATAAATAATCCGAAAACAAATGTCAAACGAATATCGAACTGACAAAAATCCCAGTTTTATATTCATTTGATATTGAAATCCGTTCTATACCACATGAACAGTCCGGGAACGAATGTCAAACGAATATCGAACTGAACCAATTTCAGTTCGATATTCATTCGATATTCATCCCAGTTGCATAAATAGTCCGGGAACGAATGTCAAACGAATATCGAACTGACAAAAATCTCAGTTTGATATTCATTTGATATTCATCTACGTTGTAGATTCAATGAATGACCCGAAAACGAATGTCAAACGATTATGGAACTGAAAAAAAATTCAGTTTGATATTTGTTGTACATTCAATGAACTACCCGAAAACGAATGTCAAACGAATATCATACTGAAAAAAATTTCAGTTTGATATTCATTTGATATTCATCTACGTTGCACATTCAATGAATAACCCGAAAACGACTGTCAAACGAATATCGAACTGACAAAAATCCCAGTTTGATATTCATTTGATATTCAAATCCGTTCTATACCGCTTGAACAGTCCAGAAACGAATGTCAAACGAATATCGAACTGAAACAATTTCAGTTTGATATTCATTTGATATTCATCCCAGTTGCATAAATAGTCCGGGAACGAATGTCAAACGAATGTCGAAATGACAAAAATTTCAGTTGATGTTCATCTACGTTGTATATTCAATGAAAGACCCGAAAACGAATGTCAAACGAATATCGAACTGAAAAAAATCTCAGTTTGATATTCATTTGATATTCATATTTCTTTTATTCAGTTAATTACAATAAACATGAATATCAGACGTTGCTTTTTTACCGTTTGATATTCATTCGATATTCAAGTTTTTTTTGCTTTATTTCATTACAATTAACATGAATATCGAACGAATATCAAACGGTAAAAAATTTACCGTTTGATATTCAGTTTGATATTCATAATTCTGAATGTCGAATATCGAACGTCGAATTTCAAACGTACTTGAATCCGGTTATATATGTATTTGTAAAACAATAGCTTTAATTATACAAACTTAAGGTATGTGATTGTAATTTTCTTCCAATGTGGGTGTTCAATGTTATCTTCTCTTCGTAATCATATCAAAACAACGGATTTTAACAATTCAAAAACGTTTATATCTTAGAATTGTAATATCTCGGTATTCAAACTCGAAGAGTACACCTGATATCAAGTTTTAGTTTCCTAAAAAAATTGTCAAACCGTTAAATTTATAGGAATATAGACATTTATAAAGTCGAATTGTTGTGTTTTGAACCAATGTGTCAACTGTTTGTCCTACTTAAAAAGGTTATTTTACTATTTTGTTGGTTGAATGTGTTTTCCTAAAGGGTCCAACGTTAAAACTCTGTTCCTCTCTGGCGGCCATGTTGGATAGAGCACGAACCTGAAAAACACCCTTTTCACAATGTGCACATCTTCATTTCAGTAACATACATGTAGACATATTGAAATTCTTAAATCGGATGATCTGTTTAACGCTCATCATCTATATCTCCTATTTTTGTTCAAGGATAACGTGCCAAAATGAATTTGTCCAAAGCCTGGAGCTGGCATGTTAGTTAACTGCTAGTAGTCTTTTGTGATTTCATGTTTTTGTCCTTATATTTAGTCCTTTCAGTTTCATTTTTCACAGTTGACTCAGTCCTGAATTTTACTGTTGTTACTATTGTATTTTTATTTATCACATTGGCTATAGGGGGAAGGTTTGGGCCCAATAAACTAGTTTAACCCCGCTGCAGCAGGTTTGCGCCTGTCCTAGTTCAGGAAATTTATCAAGCCTTTATGTGTCTTGTCTGTTTTCTAGTTAGTTTACTTTATGTCAATAGGAGTCTATGTTGGTGTTTATTTCGCTGAACTTGATTACTCTTTATTTGGGGGCCAACCCGACCTGCCGTTGGGTGTGGGGTTTCATCACCGTTCATTGAAAATCTTATGGTGGCTTTGAGTTGTAATTATTCCCCCTTTGGGTCGTTGTCTCTTTGACACATTCCCCGTTTCCCTTCTTTTTTTTCTATTTTCCAAATATCTCGAATTTCTTTGCGAATAAAAAAAGACAAACCTCTGTTTAACTGTTAGTTCCTGAGGGTATTCACCGAAGAAGTGTGCTAGCCCGAAAACAGATTTTATTTTTGGGAACTTGCAATATCTAAATTCATGAAAATTTTGTTTAAAAGTAAGGATAGCTCTGTCTTTCGCTGATTTTGGCTTTTCTATTTAGATCTTAAAGTAATTTGTTCTCTTCCAGCTTTTACATGCATTTCGGTTCATGGATTTCCAAATTTTCAAATGTTTTGATTTGATCTGCACTGAAGAGACATAAGTTGTCGAAATGGTCATTTGCAGAAAATATTTCACAGTAACTTCGATATTTTGTTATTTAACAAAGACTTTTGTGCTGACTGATTAAACTAGGAGCAAACTGGAAGTAACTGCACGCTATGTATGACCAAATCAGTTATTGTCAGTCTTCACAGTCACTTATGTGTCGTGTTAAGCTTTACATTAACTTTATAATACCTGCTGTTGCTGGATATAACCTGATACCCGAGTCATTTTCTACAGTCTTACCTTGAGGAACAATTTGTACAGATAATGGGCAAGTTAGACAACCTTCAGGTTTATATATAAAATACTTAGGGGTAGATTTTTTTATAAACCACACTGTAAATATGTACTTAATATAAGAAGGTTATCTAAAATATTTTTTTTATTAATACCCGATATTGCATAATAAGTTTGAAGTGCACAACTCAGCATTTTTGTCCAAATACACTGTTATGTCTAGCTGTTGAATTATGAGTACTGCATGTTATGTCGTTGTTCTTCTTTTTTGTGAAGAGGTACATATTACCACTTGTAACTGTATGTGGTTTTGTATATAATGATATCAGCAACAGAAAACTGATTTGTGTCTGCACTGAACATACTTAAAATGTCAAAATTACCATCTGCACAAGTTAAAACTGCAAAATACAAAACACAAGTTAAAACTGCAAAATACAAAAATACACATGTTGAATTATGAACAGTACATTTTGTTATGCCTAATACGTATTTCAAGGAAATATCTCTCGCATTAGAATCAAATAATATGGGACGCCTTTATCCAAAAAAAAATTTTTGATTATTAGCCCCCTCTTGATACAATATTGTGTCAAAAAATACTCCATATTCAGTAAATAATTATTGATTACACCTGCAAACATTTGAATACTGGATTCCACGGGACTAGTCGTGTACTTGTTGACCAAATTCTAGATCATGTTTTATCGAGAAAACGATATAATTTGTTATATATAGTCTCTCTAACATTGTTTCCAGTTTAATACGCATATTTGTCAAATCAAGATAGTTAAATTTTTCACATTTTGAAGTTCGAGGTTTACATGTGAAAATTTAACTATCGAGAATTGCGAAATTATCGTAGTAAACTGGAAAACAATGTTAGAGATTGTTTCTCTAATATTTGACGTAATGTGATCTCCGTGGTCTCAATTCTCAAATATGCCGCCATTTTGTTGCTACCACCATTCATTATAAGGGATGTTGAGTGAAATATTTTTTATAAAAAAAGTCATATTACCAAAAAATTGATTAATTATAGCCACAAAATGCAAAAATAATTTCGCTAGACAATGATGCTGGTGTCAATTTCATCAACATTCGGTTGCACTATTTCTAGAAACTGAAACGAGACATTAATTTACATGATTGACCAATCGCCAAGTGAGATGAAATTTATACACATATTAGTTATTATTTTGATAACTTAGGGATCAGAAAGTGTTTAAATTTGCTAGAGATTAGTGAAATTGAGATAATGATTTTTTTTCTGTCATGTCCCCTGAGGGGCTCCATAGTTATAAATAATTCAACCTTTTTTTTATTTTCAATCTCCTTGTTATTTTTCAGTAATTTCAAAACTTCTAAATGTCATAATATTCTAGAAGACAGATTGTTGTACTTATCAAAATTCAAACTTTTCGAGATTTTAATATTCATAAATTTATTTGATAATAAAAATGGATCCTACGTGAACATAGATAGGCCAGGTTAAGTTGATATACCAGAGTTGATATGGTATTGTTACATACAAAAGTTTTGTGTAAGTACGGCGTGTGTTAACCTGACACGTGCCCCCTGATGCTTTGCAGTGGTGGATTTAAGGGGCCGGGTGGGCCCGGCCCCCCCTTAGATCGGAAAATATTTTAAATTCCTGGGTTTTTTTTAATTGGGTTCTCCCCCTTTTGAAAAAAATATTGGTCCCCCCTAGCAAAAAGTCTAGATCCGCCACTGCTTTGTCATAGTCTCGTCTCATATTCTCATGGTTTTCTATAATGTAACTCGACAAAAAAAAATATTGCGATATAAAGTTTTTATCACGAATAATCGTTAGAGCGCATGAGGCCATGATACCCGATATATCTGCAAAATTAGGGAGTGAATTGTTCAAACGGTTTTCAAGTTAAAGCACGACATATGAAATAGAGGGGCGGACACTCGGATATCAGCATACCACGATACGTCCATCACTAGACGAGCGTAAATTAATCCTTAAAAAAAACCCTTGTAATGAAATAATCACAAATAAAACTTTCTTATAATAAGAAACCAACGACAAAGTTCTATGGTATATGAAAATGGATAAGGGCGATTCCGGCAACAGTGTCTATGACCGTGTTCACATTAGAACTATATGCGATCGATCCAAATTTAGATTGATTCTTTTAAAGCCTGTTTATGTTCACATTTAAAACATATGAATCGATTGCGATCGATCCTTATCAGGTTTTACGTTCTCACTAGAACCGATTGCGATCGATCGCATACTTCTTCAAAGCACTTGAATCGATCGCAATCGATCTTTACTGTTCACACTATAGCCGTAATCGTCTCAATTTGAATCGATCTTTTTTAGACCACCTCTTTTTATCGGACCAAATAAGATCGATCGCAATCGATCTTTTTTTAGTATGAACAGCTAAAACCGATTGGAATCGATTGCGATCGATTCAAATACTGTAAGTGTGAACATGGTCTTAGTCACAACGATCAAGGTCCGGTTCGTCATCTCGTAAGCTAGAAAGCTTATTGCTCAATATACGGTGAATAGAATTATGCATATCAAGGAGGGACAATCCATTCTCATCTCGCACAAAGTATCTTTCTCACGCAAAGCTCTGTCCTTAGCTGATTTTTGCTTTATATTTAGATCATATTGGTTATTTGTTCTCTATCAGCTTTTAAACATCTTTCAGTTAATGGTCTTCCAAACGTTTAGATTTTATCTGCACTGAAGAGACATAAGTTGTCGAAATGCGCATATGCAGAAATTAATTCACAGTAACTCCGGTATTTTGTTATTCGCAAATCATTATTATTCTAGCAGAAGCTGACAATATAAATCATGCCATGTGTTTTCCACCTCTTCACATTAAATTTGGACATACTCTTAAACTTCAAGACAGTCTGGAAAACGATTTTTGTCTGAATACAGTCTGTTTCCAAAACAGAATTATGTGTCCACATTGTCCGGTAATGTTTTATCGGCAGATAAAATTGCATATAATGCGTATTACATGTTAGTGAATGTGAATGAAAATGTTAATATTTTCATTAATTCTTTAAGATGAATTTTATTTCCACAAAATTACGCAATTAGCTTTAATATTTGAAAAAGTGTATCCTTGTAAGCTTTAATCATCATTTTAGTTTGAATCAGCTGTACAAATATCAGCTAAATTTGGTTAATGTTGCAGATTAAAAGGCAAGTAGGGCTTCAATAACAGCATAACAGCGAACTGATTTTTCCAATAACAGACAACAGGGAATTGGAATTTTCTTGATAACAGATAATAATAGATAACAGGGAATTGGACATTACAATAACAGATAACAGGGAACCAATTTTACCCACTAACAAAATAACAGTCAATCCCCTTGTCCCCATCATAACAGTATTTCAACAGCAAAAATACGGTCAGCTTTCTTTGTAGCAAAATTGATAGGGACCGTACCTCTCATGTCCATCATGTAACAATTCTTTTAACGATCTAATGGTGCACGCGTGCAAAAACTGTCCAAGTACACTGGACCTCTTTAATATGTAGTGGGATATCGTGATAGGAAATGTTCAACTCAATTTATATGTAGAATTGTTTGAATTGGACAAGGAACCACTTTTGTGTATTATGCTTGGAAAAGGATCACAGTTTGAACTGCACAAAGATGACATTCTCGAGTTCGAGGATTTATCTTACGTTCACCTTACACGTTGGGCTGTAAAATACAGTAGAAAATTCATGTTATGTCGCTAGTGGCATAATTGTCTTAATTACTCATTCCAAAGCTCTGTCCTTAGCTGATTTTGGCTTTACATTTAGATCATATTGGTTATTTGCTCTCTATCAGTTTTTGAACATCTTTGAGTTTATGGTCTTCCAAACGTTTAGATTTCATCTGCACTGCAGAGACATTAGTTGTCGAAATGCGCATATGCAGAAAATAAATTCACAGTAACTTCGGTATTTAGTTATTCATATTTGATGTACTGATTTATATGATTTCACTTTTCTTATTATGTAAACATGCTAAAATTGTGATATAATGAAATTAATTAATGTAATCTCTTTCTTGGAGGAAATAAAAAAGAATGAATGAATGAATGAATGAATGAATGACACATTTTTTATCTGCAAGTAATGCGTATTAAGTGTTGGTGAATCTAAGTGAAAATACCAATACTTCAAGTAATTCTTTTTATTATACTTCAAAAGATTTTTTCTTAACAAAAATTAATTATACAATTCAATTTATCATATGTAAGATTTTTTTTTATAAAAGCTGCGAGGGTAACATTCAATAAAATTGTCATATGTATGGCACGCCAAAGCCACAAGAATGAGATAACATAGCATTATCTCAGTTAATGCTATTTTATCTTAATTTTTGTGGTTTTGGCGCAGATAATACATCATTACCTCCTGAAAATTAAATATAGTAAAATTTTTAACATAGGTCTCTATGAATTACAGCGATAATGCATTTTTATCTTAAGATAATAGGGTACTATCTTACTTATCAGTTAACATTTAATGAACTTACTTTGCAGGTAACCATGGCAACAGGTAATGAACTATCGTATAGTAGATGGCAAATTGAAATATTTTAGAAAAAATATCTATCAACTCCAAACTTCTATTGTTGGCGAATATTCTTATTGACAGAGAATGCAAAATATAACATAATCTATCGACATTATAACTTTGTAGTTTCTTTCAGTCCTTGAAAATATAGTGTGTATTTGTTTTATGTAACTTTAAATTCCGTATTCAGATGAAATTCGAAAGTCTCCGTACAACAGGATTTAAAAGAAAATAATTACTTTTTGAATTTCTAGTTGATACAATTTATTATTTTTGTTAGTTTCAATTAACAATTACTCAGTTCTGCGAGGGTGTCACACTTACATGTATATGTATATGTTTATGTAACGATCGCGGGTAAGTAGATGTCAAGACAGGTAATTTTAAATATGAAATATTGTGATATTGTAATTTTTGACAGATAAACATAACTTTATTCCCATAAACAAATTCTATAAGACACATAGAAAATACAGAATAATATATACACACATAAATACAAAATTCGTTACAAATGGCAAATGGATCAATCTAAACAAAAGCGAGAGAAAAGAAAAAGGAAAGACATTCTGTTACAATTCCAAAAATATCAAGGATCATAATTACATAGTTTTTTTTAGAATATATTATTTGATCTAAAAAGTTTGAATTTGATACATGTGATAAGTTATTGAAATTTACCTATCTACATCTGCCCGGATGCAACATAATCAGATAATACAGTAACATAAATCAGATAATATAGTTTGCCCTCAGATATCAAGTCTGATTGGTTGATATTAGAAAAGAGATAATACATTTACTAGCACGCCAAAACCACAAAAATGCAGATAAAACTGTATTAACAGATAATGCTGTGTTATCTTCAGATAAAACATGATTACCACATCATTTTATAGAGACCTTTGTATAAAATATTTAAAAGTACTTATCAGGAGGTAATGAGGAAACCTGATAATATATGTCTGATAATGTGCGCCGAAACCACAAAAATTCAGATAAAATAGCATTACCTTAGGTAATGCTATATTATCTCATTTTTATGGCTTTGGCGTGCCATACATATGCCTGAGCGGGTAACAAATTTTCCACTGTTACCCCCTGTTCATGGTCCAATGATTTTCAATAAATGATTGAAATCAAAGAAACATTCAGTATAATAAAATAACAAATAACTGGGAGGGTGACGGAGCAGATTGTTACCCTCCCAGCTATATGTTATTAATATAAAGTTAATTGTTATTTCCATCAATCAAGCAATTAGCTTTAATATTTGAAAAAATGTATTCTTATTAACTTAAATTGTCATTTTAGGTTGAATCAGCAATACGAATATCAGCTACATGTAATATTTTCTTCATAGGAAAAAGATTTTTCAGAATTCATAATTTTGTACTTATGCACTAATGTAAGTATATAGATTGTAAGCTTAAAGTCATTCTGGACGGCACCTGTTGGAATAAAATATTTCCAGGCTGGATTGATATTTCAAATAAAGCATATTCCGAGGGATGACAAATCAATTCCTGTTACTGCAGGTTTTGATAATTAAAATTGTTGAAGCTGAAGCTCCTTTATTATTATTTTGTAAAAATAACCCCAGATTGAAGAGTGATGACAAGTGATTTACAAGTCTCACTCATCCCGAAATTTATAAAGATCTGAGAGGAAACAGTTTCAGGCTAGTCAGGTTGAGTGGAAACAGTTTCAGGCTAGTCAGGTTGAGTGGAAACAGTTTCAGGCTAGTCAGGTTGCTGTTGTCTGTGGATTTTCCCGGTGCATGTTATATTTCGCGTTGTTATTGACGTGTTCATACCCCTTGAAGATACATGTACTGTTTAACGGATTTCATTAAAATAAAACCGCAAAACCGTGGTCTTAATTCAGATGTCGAATGTACCAAACCGAAATTCACAAGTGCCACTCGACAGTTCGCTGTGGTCAAGAGATAAATGTAAAAATTGGTAATTTGTCCTCTTCCAGCTCTATACACATACTTCGATTTATGATTTCCAAATATGCAGAAATTAAATTCACAGTAACCTCGGTATTTTGTTGTATAGAAAATAACATTAGTTCAACTACTAGAATTTTCTCTCTATCTTTCTCTCTCTTAGAGCCATTCTTTGAATATTTCAATTTAAGTCTACACATTTATATTATTAT
>MJUU01048672.1:2615-15628 GCA_002080025.1 Modiolus philippinarum | reverse complement strand
CCCCCCTCCCCCTTTTCCCATATATTGCTGAGACCTGACAGTTGAGTACATATAAAAGAAAGAGAGTATTTTAATTAGCAGAGGTAGCAATTTCGATGTTCAAAATCAAACGTATTTCGTTTTGAAACGCTGATGTAAATCCACCTTTGTCAATCAGATGTAGTTGTGTATTCAGTGTCAGAAATTTACACCACGTGGTGACGTGCTACACAAAAGTATGACAAGGTCGTTGATTTCGATGTTATTTTCTTACACTCATCGAAGATTACATGTAAAATAATGCATGCAAATCGAGACTTAAGCCTTGATAGAACGAAAACATACCCAAAAACATTGGATTCTACAGTTCCGACGCCAGCTTTCACGTCCTTTTAGTACCCCTCAATTCTCATATCATTTTAATATAAATACTGCGAATGATGGAACACCCCGGATTTTACCCAAAGAATATACGTTAAATTTCCTATAACACCGGTTTATTTATAGTTTTGTGACGTAGAACTATGTTTGTGTCAATTGAATTGAGGCCCCAAAAAGGTAAACTTTGAGTCGCGCGTGGTTTGTTTACATTTCGTCGACCTGATTTCAAACACAGATTTTAGGGGTTTACTTGCAAGAATTGTTATCAAAACTGTTTAGTCATGTGGAGAAATGTTTAGTATATCGATATGTTATTAAATATAAGTTACATTCATTTAATTTTATTAATATATTTGTGTATTTTACCGAGATGGTGAATTGAAAAAAAATATTAAGGTCAGCGAAGCGCCATCTAGTGGTAGCGTTTGTGGTGTTATCGCCCTTGATCCGGATGCTTTGAGAAACGCGGTTTTAATTGCTTTTTCGGTGGTTTGCTCACCGGCTGTGAAATCGAACAAATTTAAGTAATTTTAACAGTGGAGCAGATTTCAGGTTTTCTAATAAATCCAACCCAAAAAGTCCGAGTCAATAACGATCAGATCATTACAAAATTTGAAAGGCAAATAAACACTCTACTCAGTACTGGGTACTGTAATATCAAATGTTCTAAGAAAACTGTGAACAAAACTAACTAATATATGCCCGATCCTCATTTTATTCCTGTTTGGTTTTCAAATTTTCCCTTTTTCCCCGGCTTCGTTTTTCGGTGTATCATATCAAATCAAATTCTGAAATAGGAGGTTCACATCTACAATATGTCACAAAGATTGTGATCAAATTTCATGAAAATCTATTCAGTGGCACACAACGCCTAGCGAATAAGAGATGTCTAAGTCCATCTCTTGCGGGAAACCCTAAACAACTTCTGAGATGAGAGGTTTACATCTACATTATTGAATCAAGATGAGTAGTGGAAAAGAAATGGGTAATCGGAGGTGTAACGGTCATACCCACAAATGGACGCACGTACAGACGGACAACCATATCACTATATATCCCAACTTTTCAAGCTTAGGGTATAAAGATATGGACCTCACCACCATTGTCGAAACAAAAATTGCCAGTCACCTTGAATAATGTGGGGTGGACAGGGTGATGTCTATCTCCTTTCTCCCGCCCTTTGCTCCTCTCTCCCGTCCCGCTCTCCTTTCTCCTGTCCCCTCTTACCTGACTCCCGTTCCCTTTCTCTTGGTCTCCCCTTAATTTTTGTCTCCCTTCTCCCTTCCTGGCCCATTTTCTCCTTTCTCCCACCCCTTTCTTCTTTCTCCCTCTCCTTTCTCCTGCCCCTTTATCCTTTCTCCCGCCCCTTTCTTCTTTCTCCTGCCCCTTTCTCATGGTGTCCCTTAACCCTGTCCTCCCCTCAATAATGACCCATCTTTACAATATTAATAAAGTTCCTACACGCTCTTCTCGACCACGCCAACAGTTCCGATGTCCCAAATCCACCGGACGGGGATATCTTGTGTTTATATAGCCTCTAGACCTTTTTGGAAGACGGATGTATCACAAGCCATGTGCTTATCAAATGCACAATCAGACTTAATTGCTGAATTGGTACAAGAGTAAAATAATGATTTCTCCCTTTCAAAATTCTTTCGTAGTTTTGATTTCTTTCGTAGTATTAGGGAAAGTTACGTTCGTCAGTCATCGAGAAATCTCTACAAGAGATTTCTCGATAACAAACGAACGTAACGAAACGAACGTAAGTTTACTTAAACATACGAAAGAAACAAAAGGACCATTCATTGTTAGGATTAGTAAGTGACCAACGAAACATAAACGAATGCTAAATACGTACGAATCGGGTTTTAACGTGGATGCATCGGTGATTACCGGAAATCATTAACCCTCAGGACAACCTTCAATCACTTTTAAAAATAGTTGTAAAACTTCATTTTACGTATTTGTTTGGGCAAACTGGAGTTTGCCGAGTTGAGTAAGAATTACAGTTTGGATTAGATTTTGATGTACTAAAGTTCCAAGTTTAATTTACATGACATTGAACTCGAATAATTTTAGTTTCTCCTGATCGAGTAAAAATTTGAGTGAAGTAAAATATTTCCATATCTTCGAAATCTATCCTGAAATATATCAAATCACACAGATATTCAAAAATATTGCAAGATCCAACCTTAAAATAAATAGAGTTCCATTCACTTCAAGAAAAAGGGGTCCACACACAACAGGCTGAATCGCCGATTCCGCTGATAAAAATTTCGTCATTGTCATTTGCACTATCAGAGACATATAATTATATCTCTGGTACTACAAATTTTATATGAACCCACATTTTATGGTCATTATGGTCTTCCAAATGTTTTAATGTGATCTGCACTGAAGACACACATGGTAATTTGTGGAAATCCAGAAACTTACTTCACAGTAACTTCGGGATTTTGTTATCTAATCAGCTTTAAATTAAATTGTGTTATCAAACTCAAGCTCTATTCAAACGCTCAGTTTTACATACTTACGTATTTTTAACACTCTATGTCTTTATGCAAGTTTGGACTGATGTGCAAATATTGTATCTGAACGCACACATGGTGTAAAGGTACGATGAGCCCTTTTTTGTCCCATGGGAATCATCTCCATTATGAATGACAAAGCAATAGCCGGTTTTAATTTACTTTACAATGATTTTAACTACGCCTTCACGATGGTTGTGCGATTTTTTTATGTTTTATATTATTTTTTAATAAATAGCTAATCTTGGAGCCAGTCATATAAACATTCTAAACCTACTTGTCATGGAAATAAATAATTTAATTTTGATTTGAAGAATATTTTTTTTTTTGCAGATGCAAAAAAAATAATTTGATTTATACGGTAAAACTAATTAATATAGTCGAGATAATTTTCATTCGAGGCAAAATCGCCCAAGCCCCCCCGAATATGAAATGGTCGGCCCCTCAACAGATTTCAATTCTTGGAACATATTCGAGTTTTATGAAATCTATTTCCTTTTTGCACGACCTCAGGCCGGGTGTAAATGGGTTTTGTACTTGTTTAAAATTACATGACACATGTATTTTCAGCGTTACATGGAAAAAAAACAACAAGTGTCAATGACTTTTCTGCTGCTCCGCATGGAAAAATGGAATGAAAAGCATGTACATTTGAACAATTTGACTGGAACCTGAGATTTATTTAGTTTGTTTTGTTTTATTTATTTATTTATTTTTTTTTTTGTTTTTTGTTTTTTGTTTTTTTTTGTTTGCTTTTTGTTTTTTAGAATGAAACAAGATATATACATCAAAGGTTTATTTAACTATATTTTTCCTAAAAATTGAGAAAATTGAGAAATATGATTTGGACCATTTTTGCCGCTTGAAACTGGCTTGTTTTAAAACGCTAGCCCTCATAATAAAATGGTGGATTTCAATTACAATATTTATTTTTTACACCCCTTAAATTCATATACTTACATGTGCAAATTCTGAATTAGGCGGATACTGAGCTGTCACGGAGAATAGGGACATCCTCTTTTATGGAAAAAAAAATGGCAAAAAATAAGGTGGAATCCCCTTTTCTCTGGATTCCGCCGTTGCGAAAGCAGGATCCACCGGTGTCTTGTGCAAGTAAACGGGGCTTTGACTTTTGAAATACGTGGGTTAAAATTTTGTTATTTTACATACTTGGGTATTTTCCGCACCTGTTATTAACATTCTTTTGCAATCTAGTACAAGTCAACATTGCTTAAAAATCTTATTTCGTGTATTTTTTAATCAGTCTAAACTTTCCTTTAAATTACGAGAAAACGGCACAAAGTATAAATTAGACGTCACGATATAAAATAAGCGACTGAACTATCAAGAAAATGTGCAATAAAGTTGTTTATCGGTTGAATGTTAATGAAATTTATAATTGAGATAAACAATATTTGAAACAAATACGATTTCATATGAGTGGCCGAATACTTTTAATATTTATGTGTCTAAGATGACTTGCGAACATGCCTGTTAAAAATGAAATACACACGATCAGAAATCGGAGACAAAAGTAATTTTAACAGCGAATCAGATCTCGGGTTTTTTAATAAATCAAACGCAAAAAGTCCGAGTCAATAACGATCAGATCATTACCAAGTTTGAAAGGCAAATAAACACCCTACTAGGTACTGTGATATCAAATGTTCTATGCTAAACTAGAAAAACTGTGAGCAAAACTCACTAGTATATACCGGATCCTCATTTATTCCTGTTTGGTTTTCAAATTTTCCCTTTTCCCCGGCTTTTTGCTTCGTTATTCATTTGCTGATGTATCATATCAAATCAAATTCAGAAATAGGAGGAGCACATCTACAATATGTCACAAAGACTGTGTTCAAAGGACAAGGTGCGATAAGGGGTTGATTTGGCCTATGATTTCAGCGAATTTTAAAGTTGCACCACAAGATTTTCTTCCATGTTCGTTTCAAAGCTTAGATCCCATTTATAGAAAAAATACAAAAGTTAGAATCAATGACGTCACAATATGTATAGTTCTGACGTAATGAAAAGGCTACTTTTGAGCATTTTCATAGAAATGTACCGAATTTGGCAGATTTCCGAACGGTTTTCCTAACCGGAAATATCGAGCACATTCAAGAACCAATTAGATAATTTACCAACTTATTTGTACAAGTGAATTGAACCTCTCATACAAATATTTTTGTGGTTCTTGCGTGTGCTCTATATTTCCTACACAGAAAAAGCAGTCACAAATGGTCAAATTTGTCATTTTTCTACAAAATCTTTAATTTGTCCCTTTTTCTACCCTTAAAAACTCATATACATGCATCAATATTTGAGAAATGTTACTGTTTACTGAAAAGCCATACCCATAGAACATTCCAATGAGAAAATTCGGTGAATTCAACCAAATTTATTTTTCAGGCCAAATAAGGTCTTTACCACCCCTACTCCTTTCATGAAAATCTATTCAGTGGCACACAACGCCTAGCGGATAAGAGATTGGTACCCAGTAATGTAATGTGTAAGTCCATCTCATGCAGAAACCCTAAAAATCAATCAAATCGAATTTTGAAATATAGGTTCACATCTACATTATTGAATCAAGATGAGTAAAGGAGAAGACATTGGTACCCGGAGGTGTAACGGCCATACACACAAATGGACGCACGTACAGACGGACAACCATATCGCTATATATCCCCACTTTTCAAGCGGGGGTATAAAGATATGGATCCCACACCATTGTCGAAACAACTATCGCCAGTCAACTTGAATAATGTGGAGTGGACAGGGGGAAGTCTATCTCCTTTCTCTCGCCCCTTGCTCCTTTCTCCCGTCGCCTCTCTCATTTCTCCTGTCCCCTCTTTCCTGTTTTCCATCCCCTTTCTGGTCTCCCTTTCATGTATTCTCCCTTCTCCCCTTTCTCTTTTCTTCCGCCCTTTCTCCCATCCATCTCTCCTTTCTCCCGACCCTTGTCTCCTTGTTCCTATTCCCTTTCTCCTGGTCTCCATCAACCCTGTTCTCCCCTCAATAATGTTCCGCCTAAACAATATCAAGTTACTACACGCTCCTCTCAACCACGCCAACAGCTCCGATGTCCCAAATTATCTTGTGTATTAATAGTCTCTAGACCTTCCCGTTGGAAGATGGATGTATCACAAGGCATGTGCTTATCAAATACACAATCGGACGAAATTGCTACATTACTATAATACTAAAAATAATTATTTCTCCCTTTCAAAATTCTTTCGTATTTTTGATTTGTTTCGTAGTGTTAGGGAAAGTTACGTTCGTTCGTGAGTTACCGAGAAATGTCTAGTAGACATGTTACGAAAGAGCTTATGCCGATGAATATGTTGAAATGTAACATATGCGTTTCAGGAAATTTAAATTCTCAGTCAATTCAAAATGTCCGTCAACCAAGTTCAACTATTTGATAAACTCATTACTTAATACATTTCCCTGCTTTAACAGCATTTTAATTTTCGAATTACACACTTGAACCACTAGAACGAAACAAGACGACACTCTTAACATTCCTTTATTTCAGTTATTTGTACTTTCCTTTTTCGCTTCGGGGATATTGACGTACCTAGTGTCTTTTTCATAACTGGAATCCCGGCATAATATCTTACGTGAGTTATTACTATCTTTGGTACCTAACTACCGTTATATTCATGTGCAAAATATAGTGCCGTATTGTATTATTTTTAACAGTGATTTAACGGCAGTTTATAAATCTTTTTGTACCCAATTGAATAATAAAATGTTTTTTTTATATGTATATGCCAAGGAGCAATGTTTTGATTTTATTTAAGCTCTTATTTACCTGTGTCTATATTACTACGCCATTTGTTCTCACTGCACTCTGCGACATTATTTGACATTGATTTACTATAGCATCCTATTATTATCACCCATTTGTTATATTATTCATGTTATTAAAGGTGTGTAATAAATATTACGTATTTCACAATGATTATCAAACAACGGCAGTAGAATACCGAAGGAACAAGGGAATTAATACTGCCATTGTATCAAATAATTCCAGTTGAATATCTCGCATGTAAATTTAACTTCCGTGATGTTAATTTTGGAAAGAGTTGTCCCTCTTTCGATTATAGTGTGCAATCTGTTTTTCATGGCAACTTTTGTGTTATGTACGCAATCAATGTGTGACGGATTTTATCCTACTATTTGAGAATAACAAAGTAACATACCCCGGAAAACAAACCATGGTTTTTATAAAATTAATCTTCTGATTTAAAAGATGATACTAAAGAATCAGTTACCCAACATATATTTCAATAACACATCTTAGCTGGCTGTATGATGGCTACCACGTGTGGCTCAGATCATGCATACTCTTCTGCAACATGTGATTATACTGCTGGTTTGTAGTTTGCATTTTTTAAATTTCCATATAGCAATGTATTGTGGTGTTTGAAGCTGACCATTTTCCCGCATATATGAACAACTCGTTTACAAAGCTTATCAGTCACACTTCAGAAACAACGATGCTAGATCTGAGTGGCTTGTCTATGTTAAAAAACTTTTAGATACTCATGGTTTCTCAAATGTTTGGGAAAACCCAGAATTTTTTAATAATGATATTTTCATTAATAATTTTACCCAAAGAGTGTTCGATAATTTCTGTCAAAATTGGAACAGTGACATCAGTGATAGTAGTACACTAGACTCATATAAATTCATATAAGATACTTTTGAAAAAGAAAAATATTTGGACATACTTGAAGACAGAAATATACGGAGTGCTTTTTGCAGATTAAGAACAAGCTCTCATTCTTTAAGAATAGAAACAGGCCGATATAATAAACCTATTCCTATCCCTAGGCCTGAAAGAACATGTTCCAAATGTAATGTGTTGGATGATGAACCCCACTTCCTCATTAGCTGTACCAAATATGATTCTAAAAGATCTGAAATGTTTGCAAAAATAAAACAAAATATTACAGGCACTTTTAAGAACAAAAGTGAATTTGGCAAATACATATACTTTATGAAAAATGAGGATCCTTTAATATTAAAACATATTGCTCGATTTATTTATGAAATCAATGTCTTTTTAAAAGATGAACTATTATAGTAAACATGTACTGTTTAATGTATTATTCTAATTCTGTATTACATATATATTTTGTCAAACCCTTTGTATGATGTGGTTGTACAATAAAGATTGTTGTTGTTGTTGTTGTATGAAATAAATCAATTTCACTAATGATATGTCAAGTTTAAACCAATTTTGACCCGTTAGATAAATTTTCTTTATTCAACATATGTTGAATAAAGCCCCGTGCTATTTCCCGCCAAATATATTCGGAATACGATTCTCGGTGTTTATCATTGATCATTAGAGAAAAAGATTACACCACTTTATCCCGTTTATTACCATATTTTATCCACTCTCGATAGTTAAATTTAAAAATTTTAAAATGCTCGGCAAGCCTCGCAATTAAAATTTTAAAATTTAACTATCTCTAGTGGATAAAATATGGTAATGAACGGGATCTTGTGGTGTAATTTATATATAAGATCATATAACCAAAATAACATACACATCCGTTGATGAAATAAGATTTAAATCCAGTTATCATTTGATATGGTTGCAACCATATCTTTTCTTGTTATTTAGAATTGTTGACCTAATTGAATAGATTTTGATTTTTTTCTTCAATATTACACAGTCTCTTCAAAGTCAAACCCTTGTCCGGGACTCGATAATAAAACAAGTATACTCTGACAAAAGTCAGAATACTCAAGCTGAGTTTTAGTTAATTTTTTCATTGATTTATATGAATCTAATTTTTGCATAGGCAATGGCCATTTTGACAATTCATGCACAATTGTTACTAGTATGGGTGAAAGGAACAAAACCGAAAGATGCAATAAGAAGCAGTGATAGAGAGATACAGATTTGCAACTACTAAATACGTCAAGGGTGACAGACATATAGTACCGAGGATGCAACTGAGATGTTAACAACACACTCAAAACTCTTCGATAGTTTTTGTGAAAGCTGATATTATTGCTACATTTCGTCGGATTGTTATTTAAAATGGTGGTAAGCAAAATTACCGAGAGTTTCGAGCGTTGTCAGTTACATATACTATTAATTATCTATAATGGCTCTGTAGAGAACAAATAATCAAAAATAAATTAAATAGAAAGGCAAGAACTAGCTAAGGATGGTGTCATCCTGGTTTGCATACATTTAATTACCCTAGCAATTAAATGGTTAAATAAACAAAAAAGACAATAGGTTCACATACCTTGAAGATCTATAGTTTGTTTTAAATATGTGCAAAAATACATAAATATTTTACCTGTAAAAATACTACAAATGTATGCATGCATTTTGTATGTTTGATGTGCATAATACTAAAAGAAAGGTTACAAATTAGGCTAGATGAGATCTCAGAAAATTGAAATAAATGGTGTTTGAGTGAAAAAGTAAAACAAAATCTTCAAGAAAATTGTGTAAAACCTCAAAATACACTTTTTAAATTTAGGAACTTCTTTGAAAAGTTGAAAAGTATACCTAGGATATAGAATTAGTAGTAATGGTAGCTAAGACTTGTCAAAAAAGTCTTATCAAATTCCAGCCAATGTATCATTTTATTTGTTCGATTCTATGGTTAAATCAATCAACCTACGACTCTGAAATTTGCTACATGGAGTCCTACCTTAAATTGTTTACAGCCGGATACGGTGCTGAGAAAAGTATATTGTTAAGAATTCTCCTTATTGTCTTTAGAAGTACACTTGGTGTAAAAATAGTCCTTAAATTTAACTTCTAATATTATAGTAGATTACTACTAAAATCGTTCATTGAAACTCAAAAATCTATAATTCTTCTAAGATTCCAGTTATTGTATCAATCCATTCTTCAAGGATGCTTTATGAGCAAGTCAAATTCTTGACAAGAATTTTAACGGATTTTTTTTTTATCTTGGTTTCTATATACCAAAACATAACACCCAAATAGGTTTTGATACTGAACCAAAAGAAATTTAAGAAGTAAACAAATAACAGGAATATTATAAAAGAAAAGACAAATGAATATACAAATTAACAAGATTAAGATGGTTATCACTTTTTCTTTGATTGCGAAATAAATTCAAAACATCAGATTTCAGAATATATTTTATTTTTTTATTAACCGTGAGTTGCATTGCGTATAGTGAAAGCAGTACCCTTTGATGGTCACACCTGGATATACAATGCTTGCAGCCTTATTTGTGGCAATACTTTCAGAATTCAGTTTGTGATTAAATATCTATTGAATATCTCTTTAACATGACTGAAGAATCTGATAGGATGGTCCTGTCTTTTGTGATAGTAAGCCGAATACAAGTAGGAACATGGAAAGACAGACATATAGACATAAAAAGTTAGACTATAAGCACCACAATATTCAATAACTTATACTTTTTAAAAATAAGCATTTTAAAATTGAGACTAACTGTCAGTCTAATCAAATTCAACTACAGCAATGTTTATAATGATCATTTTTAATTAATTTTATTTTGAATTTAATCATCATATTTGAAACAAATATGTTTTCTTATATCGTGCTTGAATATTTATTGAGGTATTTCTAATTTTTAATTGGTAAAATTCAGGTAAGATTAAGGTAATTAGTAGAGACTATAATTATTAAAACAACAATTTCCTATATGTTAATTAAATGTATGCAAACCAGGAGTAAACCGCTAAGGATATATAGATGATTGCTCGATCCGTTTTCTGTTTACAGCAATATTTCGGTGTTTTATTCAGTTTGTGTAATTTGAACAATGTGCGTGTTGACGGCGCAACTTTCAAAAACGTGTATAGTAAATATTGAATAATTTCAATTCCTATTTCAAAGCCCATTTTTTTTGGCCAGTGTCATGATAAACAAAGAAGTTATTTTTTTCGAAAAATCCTCTTGGGCGATTACTACTTTCCAAGGTCAAATATTGCAGTATAATATGACGTAAAATTCACTGAAAACAGCAAATAATTAGAATTATAAGAAATAAAAAGTACTTATTGAGGTGTTCATGGATGTGTAAACGCGGCTTACTCGCTCGTAAACGAAATAAAGTCCTTCGGACTTTGCGAGTAGGCCACGTTGAATTCATTTAGTTTGTGAGTAAGTACGATAGATAACTATCGAAAATGACATGTAATAATCTATAATTATCCCAACTGGTATTATCACGAACCTGTTGAGAATTTTAAATGTAATAGTTTAAAAATTATTTACAACAGAGACATGTAATTAATCATAAAAATTTTCTTTCACCTGCATTTTTTAATAATTCGAAACAACTCATGGAGCGAACGAGATTCGGCACGAAACGACAAGGATTCTTGAAAAGGATTCTTACGTCACAACCAAAACTTTTTGGGACACAATATCTCGTGTTACGAAAAATCAACGAAAACACGACCCCACGAAAACAGGATATTTGATTGACTTGGGTGTTGGGATAAATTTGGACAAACTCGGGCATCGGGAAACTGGACGAAATGTGGACATTTCCGAAATCGCACACATGTCAGTGTCTTTCACTAGTATTCTGGCTAAATGTAGTAGTAAATTTTGCTTTACATTATGTAGCACACTATATGCCAAGATAATTTAACACTGGTTTGGAGTTGGATTTTTTTACGCTTCGGTGAACATGCGCGGGAAAATATTACAAATAAGCGTTACCGTAGATAGGTCTCATTCTGTATGCTGCTGTCGAATAGATAACTGGTTTCATTTTTGTTGTAGTTACTGCTGTTTATTGGCTCAACCTGAACTGGTTTATTAAACAATAAAAAAGAAAATAATCGGAAAGCCTACAATTTTTCTCCGGAATCATAATAAAATGTCCAATAACATACTGATATTAGTCCGTATATAGAAATAGTTCGTAAAATGTGACATTCAAATTTATATAGAAATGTGAACTACAGATGAACACTCACCAAAAGATTGACCTCCAAGCATGTATTTAACGAACTGCAAAATTTGAAAATCAAATATTTAGCATGAACGAATTTAGCATCGTAACAGATATACTCAAGCGCCCCTTGCGCTTGAGTAAAAAAGACATACTAGTATTGCTGGATCATGTTTGGTGACTCTATCTTTTTATCCAAAAAAATGAGTATGAAGCCATTGTGTATGCGACTACAATATATATAAAATAATTTGTGTATTTCATTCATGTTTATGGGCAGTGAATAACCCGAAGCACATGTGATTGAAAAAAAAATATAGCTGCAAAACCATAACATATAGGCATAAGGCGATTAATTTGTATAAGACACATTAATTTCCATTGTGAAATCGGCTACCTATAATTCTTATCATTTCATGTCTTGTGTGTTTCCTCATTCAGAAAAAGGTTAAAAACAATTACCAAAAGACGTATATTTCACTCCTGCCTTTAAAACTAACTAAATATTTTTTTTTCTTAATGGATCTGTCCAAGATTTACAATTTGACCAAGTGCTCTCGTGCACGTGTAATTCGGATCCGTTTAAAGTATATCTTGATATATTTTTATTTTGAATTTTTGGATATTTATTTACAACCAAGTAAATTTTTCAATGAATTATATAAATTACATGTTAATTAAGAAAGTTTTCAAAAAGATATTAACAATGAAAGGGTATGGAGCAAATGCACATGAGACAAAGTCTCTACAAATACATGATTAAACCAAGCAATGGAACAACTCTTTTATTGTTGTTGTCCATATGTTGCATGGACTTTACATTGATTTTCATTATTAATTGGCTCCTTGTCGTGTCAGGTCAATATAATTGATAGAAAGTATGTTTGAGTTAATAAAAGTTTATTGACAAAAGACAGTCGCAGAAAGCTTTAAAACAAGAAATACAATTTAAAACTATCACAATAAGTTCATGCTTATTCTAAAATAAATGTAGTTTCTTTTAAAGGTATGATTACAGCAGTTGACTTAACACTACGATGTCTGACAGGGGTATGTGTTTAAATCATGCAAGCGTGTACGTTCCCAAGCATCCACTCTAACTTTGTTATCATACTTGCCTAAATTAAAAGAGCTTTACAATACAAGCTAAATCGTCTTCAAGGGGTGTAAAAGAGTA
>MJUU01048671.1:1685-32470 GCA_002080025.1 Modiolus philippinarum | reverse complement strand
CCATCTTGGATGAGGTACGGACCTGCAGGATACCTTTTTGGAAGGGACCATCTAAGGACCATTGTGAGTAAGTTTGGTTATAATTGGACTGGTAGTTTCTGAGAAGAAGATCTTTGAATGCCTTTTCCATATGGTCCAATGTTAAAACTATGTTCCCCGCTGGCGGCCATCTTGGATTAGGTACGGACCTGCCGTATACCTTTTTTAAAGGGGACCATCCAAGGACTATTGTGACCAAGTTTCAGAGGAGAAGATCTTTGAATGAAAAGTTTACGCCGGACGGACGGACGACGGACGCCAAGTGATGGAAAAAGCTCACCCTGGCATAGCCAGGTTAGCAAAAAATGCACAGATTTTGAAAATTTCACGGAAAAGGAATTATAACTCTCAGATTGGTTTTCAGATTTTCTTCAAAATTTCACGGTAGGTATATCTCACCATGCTGATCATTTTAATCTCCGGTCAGATTTCTGATATCTGTAACGGTTTTCGAGATATTGGCCAAAAACTGCAACCATCTATTTTATGCAACGGCAGCCATGTTGATTAAGCCTAATCGAACGTAATTTTGAGAAGCCATACTCTGCTGATGATTCAAGTTTGGTTACATTTGGCCCTTTGGTTCAGAGGAGGAGGTTTTTGAAACTGTCGACAGACAAACGGACGATGACGGACGATGGACGCATAGTGATGACAAAAGCAAAAAAGACTTTCTGTTAAATTACATCATACACAAAATCATGCTCTATAAGACGAATACATTACATTTTTGACTTGCCTTTTCTTCGTCTGGCATATCATCTGGCCAATTCTTGTCTCTATAATATGTGCACAAAACAAAAGATATAACTCACGTCAAGAAAACATTCAAAACACTGTCGATTAGGTTAAAACCAGAACACGGTATACTCACGTTTAGTGATTTGTCTTTTGCCATGTTAGATTAGAAAAAATCTTTTAAACTATGAACACTAGTATCAATCTTAATTAATATACCTTTTAGGGCTCAAAACCTCCATATTTTACAAACGATAAAACACATACCACCAATTCTGGTAAGAAAACATATTCAAGTCTGCTGTCGTAGGATTTCACTCTCTTGCAAGACATTGCTTATGTGAATCATTTTTTACCCAGTGTAGATCTTAACTACTAAATTTTTTGTTGAAAAGATTTCAGCTTTTCTAAGGATACTGTGTTTGACCATTTATCTTTTTTTATTAAATATTGTTCAAATATCCAATCAGTTTTCATTCATTGTTTTTTAATAAACAAGTACAATAAATAAACCGTTCTACTAAATAGTCTTTTTAAAAAATAGCCCAAATTATCAAACAGAAAGATCAAGTTCTAACTCTCTCTTATTTATTTGCCTTGAATGGATCTACAGCATGTATTGAAATTGCTATATAAAAATTTACGATTTTCAGTTGTGTACCTACACTTAAATGATATTGGAATCTTTGGTTAGTTTCTTTTAGGAGCATCTGGAACCAGTGCCTATAGCTGTCCACTACACATAGTTGTCATAATTGTGAACGTGGTTTTGTCTATGTGCTTACAGAGTTATTACCTAATTTTTGAATAAGGACCTTCGAGACAGAAGCTTTCACTTATGACGGTGAAAAGTCATTCCACAATCGAGATTCCAATGGCGATGTTTTTACAAGGGCTAACACAGAAAATCAAAAAAAAAAAATCAGCCCAGTCATTAAATTTCAGCTTCCGCTACATAGACGGTGTACTTTCTCTTAATAATCCAAAATGCAAGGAATATTTACACCAGATCTATCCCAATTAGCTTGAAATTAAAGAGACTACCGATACACCTACTTCAGCTTCGTACTTAGATCTTTTAATATACATTGATGAAAATGGACGTTTGAAAGCTAAGCTATATGACAAACTTCCCAATTGTGAACTTTCCCTTTCTGAGCAGCAATATACCAACCTCTACAGCATATGGAGTGTACATTTTACAGTTAATTCGTTACTATCGAACAAGTAGTTTATACAGTGATTTTTTGAATAGTACAAAAACACTGTCTCCAAAACGCTTAGTAATGGATTTTTTCAGCCTTTGTTACTTTCACCCCTTCAGAAAGTCTATGTCATCATTGACAAATATGACGTGTCTGTGTCCCAGGTGAAAACGGAAATTTTCAGCTAGATTTCACGTTTTCGGGTATTTGACATAACCGGATTTGACTCAATCTTGGATTGACTCACTGATCGTGTGACGGGTGCCGCTAGCGGAGCAGGACATGCTTATCCTACCGGAGCACCCAATGTCACTCCTGGTTTTCATGGGAGTTCACACTGTGAGTGCCTTTGTTCTTAATGTGATCTTATTATTTCCGTGCATTGTAGCTGTCTCACGTCCTTGTTTTGTCTTTGTTTTTCTCTGTTGCCGTTTTCGGACTTCGATTTTTGTGGTCATCGCTTCCCTTGTTCCTTCGGTATTCTACTGCCGTTCATCCACACTAACAACTCTATCCTGTTTTGAATGCATTATAGAAATATTGTTAAAATATTTGCAACATTCATAAATTGAAATACCCAATGGGGCTTTTCTTTTCATCTTACTTGGCTTACTAATGAGATAAAACATGTCAGTTATGCTAGACATTTTTAGATGTAGTCATAATTCATCAGTCTGTTCATTGTTGTATGAAGACTGCCTTCGGGGATCTAATTGTACATGTATACCATTTTTAGCTGATAATGTTCATGTATCAGTATAAAATGATCATATAAAAGATGGAGGAACAAAGTTAACGTTATCAAGTCCTATTGCGTTAGTTTCATTTACAAAAAAATATGTTCCACAGTCGAGCAACCCTCTCCAATAACGCGGGAGGATATTATTAACAATCACCAAACGGTACTATTAAGGTGGTCTTTTCGATCAGTGGAATACTTTGATATACAAGGGCCTTTACAAGGAGTGGAACAACTGTGGGACTTCCAAAAGCATACGAAAACCCTTTCTAGATACATGACTAAATTACTTATCGCGGCAAAAGATGGTCAAAAATATTTTTGTGTTAAAACATACTCAACAACTTTGAATACTTATTCGATACACTTGGACGATTTTGTGGTTTAATTTGTGAGCATTGCTTTTATTAGCTACATACAACATTTATTTAAGTAAATAGATATCACAGTTCCTGAATTTTAATAGATAACTAATAGAACTTACAAGTATTCATAGGTTATTTCAACATCTACCTCCCGGTATGGACGAATTAACACATACCAGAGTAAGGCAACTGCAAGTAGAATATTTAATTATTTCAATAGTAAACAAAGTCATTTTATACAAATCCATTTGTATTTTGCCTACTTGTTTTAATCTGTGTGCTGTGACAAGGTATAAATTGTTGGAAATGCCATATGGTAACCATTGGTTTAATACAATTACGGTATATAAAATTGTCTTTCTGTTAAAACATGCTTGCAATATTCATGTGAACTGAAAGGGCATTTATTATAATTTTTAGCTCTGTTGGAAATTTTTGAAGCCTTTGTAACTGTCAATTTTGCTTATTGTAGCATTTTTATAACGATTTCCACTATGTACTGCACACTTGTGTTCCCTTAGATGATAAGTAAGTCGGCTTAATGATATATACAGGCAAAGACTTATTCGTTACTGAATGAAAAAGTAAGAAAATCTAAGAACCATTCAAGATAATTTTAAGGGCAAGAAAAGTCTGCATTTTGTGGACTTTGTTCATCACATGAGAGAAACCAATTTCCAGAAAATCTACATTGATACTGACAAAATTGGATGTTTTCAAAATTATCTGCTATATCACTTACGTAATCCTCTAGAATAGCCAATCCATCTATAATCTATTATGGCTTGTGCTATTTCGTGTTGTATAGCATAAGCAGAACAGAATGTTGCATAACCAATTAATTTTCCATCGCTGAAATTACCTAGCAGATTACCCTTACGTTTATTACCTGAAATGAGAAACATCGATCGGTTATCTCACTGTAACAAGTTAGTTATTTATACTTTAACTAATCCAAGATTCTGATTATCGCAAAATATTCAACGAATGATCGAATAACGCAGTATTTCACGAATGCGCGGAGCGCATGAGTGAATTGCAGCGTTTTTCGATCATGAGTTGAATATTTTCGATAATCAGAATCAAGGATTAGTTATAGTTTTTATTATATAGATCTTCACGCATATTTGATGGTTCCATTGATGATTCATTTCATGACCTACGTTTTCAAGATTAATCCGCTGTGACGTTTACTTAACAACAACGTTGACAACGTCTATTGTGACGTCACTTCCTAGAGTGAAATTATGGAAAATAATTTCACAGGTAATAATCACTTTTCTTTCACTTGGAAATCTCAATCTTTCACCGTTATCTATATAATAAATATGGTTAAAGTTGAGGTAATCTAAATTAGCATATCAATAGCCTATTTTGATCATGTAATTAAAAATTATCTTCACTGTGACCATATGTAACTAGGTTCGTACAGGAAGATAACCGACTGATTTTCCTAATTATAGTTGATACAATGCTAATTTGTAGTTTCTAAGTAAAACTAATGTTTCACAAATAATAAACAGCACAGTACCTTTAAATTTAGTAAAACCTACATAAAAAACCTAAGATTTTACAAAAGCAAAAATTGACAACTGACAATCGAAGCAAAACTTGTATGAGGATTATGAAGAGATAGTAAATCTTAATTATGAGATTTAAAAAGTAATAAAAATATTATATGTACTTATGGTAGAACAAAAATAAGTGTATTAGTAAAGATTAATATCCTAAAAGGTTTGGTTATCCCAAAACTTACATATAACAAGTCCACCAAAAAAGTTCTTTGCAAGACATACTAGTAAAATCCTATTTCCATTATCATTATTGTTACTAAACCTCATAAAAAAGAGGGAGGTTATTGTATTACAGAAATCGAATATGGTGGTTTATATATCACTCTGTTTTTTTAGAGTTCACACTGTTAGTGCTTTAGTTTTTTGTGTTGTATATGTAATGTTCGTGTGTTTCGTGAGCATGTGGTGCCTTTGGTCTTCTGTCTTCTGGTGTTCTTGCATTTGCCTTGTCTCTGGACTTTAATTTGTGTAAACTTGTGCTTTGTTCCTTCGGTATTCTACTGCCGCTGTTTTATATTTGATGGACACTTTTTATATTGTAAATCAGTCAAGTTCCAGTGAATTAACATTATTAGATGATGTCTATAACAGCCCTAGGAAAACATTATAAGGATTAGACATGTGTATTTTCATGAAAATTTTCTCTTAAAATGTGAACTTTTACACAAGGACAATGATGAATTACCTTAAAGCAATATTTTTTGACAGACGTATTAGCTAATTGCTTTAAGCTCAACTATAAGGGCATGGAAAACTTCTCACAAGGGATATTATGTGGTAACTCTCATGCAAAAAAGAAAGAACATAACCCCGACATATTATATATTTAGATGGTTTTTTTTAACATTCGCTGTACATGTTACAGATAGTAGATGTAATTAAAAGCTACAAACTGTTTACAAACGCCAAAACCAGCATCTTAAATTATACAATGAATTGGCGTGGGTTTTCCCCTTTTCACCATTTTTTTGCTTCGGTATACGTTTTCTAATGTAAATGATAGCGATATTGTGATTCTAACACTTCCTGCAAACATCTTAGTAGAAGTTATCAAGATAGTTGGTAAGTCTTCGAAATAAATAACAAGAATTGTAATCTGTTGTTGTAGTTACCCTTTACAATGTGTAGTGTTGATGTAAGTACATCTTTACATCCGTGGAAAACATTTACTATACCATTCCATGAACCTATAAAATAAATTATCCATGAAAACATTTACTATACCATTCCATGAACCTATAAAATAAATTATCCATCAAAAAATTTACTATACCATTCCATAAACCTATAAAATAAATTATCCATGGAAAACATTTACTATACCATTCCATGAACCTATAATTTAAATTATCCATGGAAAACATTTACTATACCATTCCATGAACCTATAAAATAAATTATCCATGGAAAACATTTTCTATACCATTCCATGAACCTATAAATAAGATTAAGAAAATGATATAAAAAAGAGAGAAAATTATAACTGGATTTCAAAGATGAACCATATGATAACTTAGGTGATTTTCTTCATCTTATTTATCGAAAAGAGTTTGAAATTAAGGATACTACAGATACTTCCACATCGGCTTCGTTTCTTGACCTTCATCTTGAAATTGACAACAAAGGTACATTACAAACTAGGTTGTATGACAAACGCGATGACTTCACTTTTCCAATAGTCAACTTCCTTTTTCTTTTGGAAATATTCCAAAAGCACCAGCATATTGAGTTTACATCTCGCAACTCATTCGCTACTCGAGGGCTTATGGTCGTTATAGCCATTCCTTGATAGAGCTCAATATACAAATAGACTACTTAAACAAGGGTACGTTACGAAAAACTTAAAGTCATCACTATAGAATTTTACGGCCGACATCACCATCTTGTGGGTCGTTACGGGATATCTGTTTTCCAGATGACAACAGATCTTTCCCTCTACAACTAAAGTTTTGACTTTACTACCGGAGTTGACATGTTCAACACGGCGGGTATCTTATGAAAAGCAGGAGATGCTTACTCTACCGGTACACCTGATCTCACCCATGGTTTTTATTGGGTCCGTGTTGTTCATCTGTATGTGAGTGTTCATTTTTTTTCTTTTTTGTCCCGTACTCAAGTGATGTCCTTGTTTCTTAGTGTGTCCGATGTTGCCTTTGTCCATGGATTGTTAGTTCTTTTGACTGACGGTTCGGTTCTCACTTACTTTATATACTGAATTATATGAAAATAACGTAGAATAGAAGAAGTTTGAAATTCGACAGCTGTTTATATGAAAAAGAAAGGAAATGGGGTAAATGTCAAGGAGACAACATCCCATATCCAGGTTAAAACGACACAAAACAAAGCATCTAGGGGTCACCGTACGGTCTTCAACACAGTGAGGAACCTCACACCATATAGCAAGCCCTAAATGCCCCCCCCCAAAAAAAAAGGTAAAAAAGTAAATAAATCAATGGAAACAAACCACATCCAATAACCCAAATATCAAGAAACTAAAACTTCATAAGAAGACACGGACAAGCCAGTCACCAACATATTCCTGACTTGGGACAGGAATATGTTTATGTTGAGTGTCAGAAATTCAATAATGCAATAGAAAGAACAAAGATGCAAACTTGTATAATTAATAAAAATCTCATTGATCAAGAAATTGAAATCAAATAAAGAGAAAAAACTCATGTAGCTTATTACATATTTCGAATACAATCTTAAAGAATTCACAGTTGTTTCGGAATTCTCGTAATCATAAGGTTCATGTTGTACCAAGTCGTTATGCTATTGCGCTTGACAACTTTTCTGGTAGTTTTACACCTGCTTTTTATATTTGCCTCTTGGACTTTGGCTCTTGACAATTCTGTTCAGTAATTTTGTTATCATTTTGTATTATTAAGACAGATGAATGAAAATTTTCTATTCATGGAGTTACTACAGTATATATTTGTTTACCGAAACCTTATATATGAGGCACAAGTTGTCGAAATGCGCATTTACAGAAGTTGAATTAACAGTATCTTCGGTATTTTGTTAGGTTTGAAAGGTTATTTTTATTTAACTTGTATGCTTCAGGTTTTCCAGTGTAAATTATCGCATAAAATCCTTCCAACTAATTCTTTTCTATACAAGTGTAATCTGAAAGAGATTGAGCTGTGCTCCTTCTGTTTTGAATTAGAAGAAACGCTAACCAATATCTTTCGGAAATGTATTACTTAAAAACTTTGGCGAATTTATTAAAACTATATATATTGATTTTTCGTCAAATGAGTAGGCTTTCGTTTTAGGGTTTCAGGATGAAAATCCTCAAAATGCCATTTTTAACAGTGTTTGTCTTGTATCAAAATGATATAGTAAATGTGCAGATGCAAGGGTATAGATCTTTCTTTTCGAGGGGCTTGAATATTTAAAAGTTTCGGTAACTATTGAAATATTCGCAATATACTATATGACCCAATACAAAGAGATTTGATTTAGAAAAATGGGAATTTTCGGAAGCAGTAATCAGTGGTTATATCAATCATAACCGATATTACAGTTTTGTTTATCTTTTATCAATATCACTTATGAAATATTTAACTTGGTGTTTTTTTTGTTTTTGTTTCTTTTCTTTTCTTTGTGCATATAATGATCTGTGAACTGTCTTGAAGTCATCCCTCCAGAAGTTTTTCGATCAACATCACCATCTTGTGGACCGCTGTGGGATATATATATATATATATATATATATATCTATTTCCCACATGACAACAGATCTTCCCCTTTAAAGTTTAATTGTTGTGTCCTCTACCGGATTTGACATGGCGGGTGTCTTATATGAAGCATGAGATGTTTTCTGTACCGGTGCACCTGATCTCACCCATGTTTATTTATTGGATCCGTGTTGTTAATCATTGTGTGTGTGTGTTTTTTTTTTTTTTCATTTTTCTTTTCCGTGTCGTACTCATGTTGTGTCTCTGTTTCTTTCTTGTTTCCGAAGTTGCCACTGTCCTTTGATTATTCGATTTGGATTGACGGTTCGGTTCTAACTTGCTTTGTATACCAAATTATTGTTCTGAAAAATTAAATAAATACAAAAATATTTATGCTACGTTAAGACACAGTTCTCCAGCTTACCAGTAGGTATGAAAGCTATAGGTAATTCCATTGTTTTCAAAACAGAATTAGGATCATTTAGGTCCACACCGGCATTTTTCTGTGTAGATATCATCTGACTATTACATATATCTGACACAGTTCCATCACCTCCCATTATAACGACACTGTAAAATGTGAAAAGAGAATATTTTAGATAGGAAAAATAGATAATTGTGCTTTGATCTTTTTTTAAAATCATAATAGATCAACATTGCGCAAAATGACAAATTACAAAAATACACACATTTCTTTTCTAATATTTTTACTGCTAAGAGCATAATACGTAATTCAAACAATGTAAATAAATATCAAATAGCGAAGTTACTAATAACTTAATTCCTGCATACGCATATTTCGACAACTTAAGTGCAGATTAAACTAAGACATTTGGGAGTGGAATAACCGAAAAACATGTCAAAGCTGATAGAGAACAAATAACCAGAAGGATCTAAATAGATTAGCCAAAATTCAGCTAAGGACAGAGCTATGCATGAGGGAGATACTCTTTATTAAAGGATTTGTAAGCGCACTACCCCAAGGAAATCTATATTAATATCTACATAAGAGGTAATGTGTGCATAGCAGGATATACTTACCATGTTGGTCTGAACGGCACAACCCCTCATCAAGTTTATATTGGTTGGCTGGTATATTCTACGCTTTTTATTCTTCAGACTTTTGTTCTAGTGTACTTGCTCTTAAGTTATGGTGTACTTGTTCCTGAGAGAATTTTTTATACGGATACATGATATTATTTTCAAACTTTTGGCATTTTGTTTTATTGTAATTTCAAAATGATATTCTGCTCACCTGCTTATAATGCCCACAACTCACTATTCAATAATGTCAAGTTTTCTTTCAAATGACTCGATGAGTGCCCTTTGGTCGTTTATATATTGTGGTTGTCTTCTGTTAGGTCTTTTATCGAACAATGGGTGCCAGCAGTTGTAAGAACGCTTTGCCTGTTTATTTTAGATGCATGCTTTAATGAATGCGAAGCATGGCTGTAGTATTGCCCGACATTGTTGGAGACCTCATGGTGACTTCAAGCTTCAAGATGAAGCACAACATAAAAGTGTTGTTCCATTCCTTGTTTACCATGTATTTGTAGAGACCTGGTCTCAAGTGCATTTACTCCATATCCTTTCATTTTTTATTTATATTAAACAGGAATTATTTGACTATTCATATACCATAACTGTGGTCATCCCAAATAAATCTCTTGCCATGTCTTCGGATTTCGATTTTTGTAGTCTTCGCTTCCCTTGTTCCTTCGGTATACTACTGCCGTTGTTTCAAAATACAAAATGTGTCCAAGTTGCATGATAAACAGTCAATAAACAGTCAATTTTCTTATATTGTACACCTATTTCAAGAACTTCTCATCAGCAGCATTAAAATCAAATAATATGGAAAGCCAAAATCCAAAAATAGCAAGACGAAAGAACCTATTACCGAAAATTTCGAAATAGGGGGCCAATCCTGTGCCAAATACATTAACCGAGTGCAATACACGGAATAACGCCTCAGTATTTAAAGGGTTTTGAATTTTGCTATAAACAGAAAATTTCTTGAAACGCAAAAGCAAATGTTAAAGCAAGACAGCTGACTTCTGGGCTGGAGAATAACCTCGGGCCATCGGTCCACCAACATTGGTATCGAACCAACGATTTAAAAAAAATACCAATGTTTTATAATAAACAGTAGTCCACCAAAAGTTGCTGCAAGATACAAGCATGTTTAATTTGCATAAACAGTAAATTGTGTTATGCTGTACATGTGTACATTAGTAACTGCTTATTAACAGTATTAGAATCAAATAAAAGGGAAAGATATAATCACAAAATATTCATAAAGAAGTATTTATTAACATAAAAATATCGAAATAGAAGCCCAAAGCAAGTGCAAGGAACATCACCGGAGAGCTTTATATGGAACGAATCATCAATATTTTAAGGGGTTAGAATTTTGAAATTTCTAAAGAAAAAAAGAAGAAAAAAAAAACGCAAGGTATAAATATTTGATTTACAGGGTTTGAGAATACCCTCGGGGACCGGTCCCACCCAGTGTTTTCAAAATACAAAAGTATCCAGTTTCATAATGAAAAACAGCCAATCAAAGATTGCGATCCCCCCGCTACCCCTTTTTGGACCCCTCCCCTTGTAAAAAAAACAAGTGTTTTTGAAACTAAATTAATCACCGTAACTGTAAAACACAAAAAAGATATGGTTGCTAGGTAGAATTTCAAAAAATAATGGGTCTTTGAGAGTTTCAGGAACTTTACCAAAATTAGAATCAAAGATTTTTGCAACCTGGCTGTTGAAAATCATCATTTTTACTGTAAGGAATTGAAAGAAACATGGTTGCCAGTTAGAATTCCAAAAAATAATGAGTCTTTGAGAGTTTCAGGAAATTTACCAAACTTAGAATCAAAAATTTTTGCAATCTGACTATGGAAAATGATCACTGATACTATAAGGCATTAAAAAAGGTATGGTTGCTAGGTAAAATTCCAAAAAGAAATCGGTCTTTGAGAGTTTCAGAAAATTTACCAAAATTAGAATCAGTCTTTTGCACTCTGATTATTGAAAATGATCTTCAGTACTGTAAGGAATTGAAAAAGATATGGTTGCTAGGTAGAATTCCAAAAAATAATAGGTCTTTGAGAGTTTCAGGAAATTTACCACAATTAGATCAAAGATTTTTGCAATCTGACTATTGAAAATCATAATTGAAACTATAAGGCATCAAAAAAGATATGGTTGCTATGTAAAATTCAAAAAAGTAATTGGTCTTTGAGAGTTTCAGGAAATTTACCAAAATTAGAATCAAAGATTCTTGCAACCTGACAGTTGAAATTCATCCTTATTACTCTAAATAATTGAAAAAGATATGGTTGCTAGGTAGAATTCCAAAAAAAAAAATGATGGGTCTTTGAGAGTTTCAGGAACTTTACCAAAATTAGAATAAAAGTTTTTTGCAATCGGACCATTGAAAATGATTATTAAATCTAAAAGGCATAAAAAAAAGATATGGTTGCTAGGTAGAATTCCAAAAAATTATGGGTCTTTGAGAGTTTCAGGAACTTTACCAAAATTAGAATCAAGGTTTTTTGCAATCTGACCATTGATAATTAAAACTATTAAGGTATCAATAAAGATATGGTTGCTAGGTAAAATTCAAAAAAATAATTGGTCTTTTAGAGTTTCAGGAAATTTACAGAAATTAGAATCATATTTTTGAAATCCTAGTGTTCATACTAACTGAGGACATTAAAATATTAGTTTTTTTTTATAAAACTTCATGTTGAAATTTCAAAAATTATTAGTCTTTGACATTTTCAGGAAATTTACCAAATTTGGCACCGGGGTCTAAATTCCAAAAGCTTAGAACGTATTCAAAGATCAATTCCAATAATTCCTCGTGAAAATATAAACCACAAAATCGAAATTATACATAGAGTTCTAGTCGTTCTGATGAGTACTAATTGTTTAACATTTTTTGGCCCCTTAAGGGCATGCCCCTAGGGGTCATACCAAAAGTCCGATATCATCAGTAAATGAGATGCATATAATCGAACTTGCATACAAAGTTTCAGCCTCCAAACATAAATACTTCTGAAGATTTCGCTTATTACTGGATATCTCGAAATACATTTTCGCTCATTTTTCCGCCCTGAGGGCAAATTTCAAAATTCCGAAACCTTCGGCACAGACAACTTTTATAGTGTTACTTATACCCTTATTACAAGGTTTCTGCGATTTAAGGTGTAAGAGGAGTTCAAGTGGAATCGATTTTTTCGTGCTCCATATCCGAGTTTCAACTTTCTAGCCCATATGGCCTTGAAAATTTCTTCAATTATTGGATATCGCGAAAATTTGTTTTCGCCAATAATTTGTCCCTAGGGCGTTTGACCTAAATTCCGAATCCACAGTGTCCTACTTCTGATCATACTCTAGTATGGTGCCGAGTTTCAAAGTAACTCGTATAGTTCCAGAGCTATTGGGGAGCATTACAAACGCACGTACGTACGTACATACGGACGGACTGCATTACGTAATCCCCCCGCTTTCGCTAAGCGGGGGGGGGGGGGGGGTAATAAACCGTCAAGCTAAAGCTTCCCGCACTATATTACATAGAGCATGGCTTGTCATTCTTTAACCCTTACTGGTTCATGGGAGAATTTCTCATATACATGCACTATCAAATTCAACATTTTGCTTTCTTGTTTTGTTAAAATTAAACTATTTTTCTAGCCATCTGTGTATATTGCCCACATCTCCCGATTGTACTTGCCAAGTTTTCTTACAATCAACTCGAGGAGTGCTCTGTGATCGTTTATATGCTGTATTGTCTATTGGTCCCTTTGTCGGGCAACGGATGATATTGTTTGTAAGAGTACTTTGCCCGATATGTTATGTTTGTTGACGACCCTGCATCCATGACAAAATGCTTACATGGATGTAGCATTGTTCAACATTTCCCAAAAGAATTCCACTCAAACCGGTGCTAGGGGTCGTCTTGAACTTACAATAAGGTTGGAGTGTTTACTCTTTGTTGAAGGCCCATGGTGAATTCAAGATGAAGAACACCAATGAAAGCGTTGCTCCATTAGCTTAAAGCAATATGAGCTGTATTTCTTCAAATTGTTTTGAAGCTCTAAAAACGCATTGTGTCGTATCCATATATCAAGAAAATTATATCAGATACCGTATAATGCATGAAAACGCCAAGAATACTTTATAATTTCGATTATTAAACTAATTTTGCATGCGATTTTGATCATTCGTGTTCGCTCATTAATGTCCGACTTTGACATCGAATCTGACCGAGATATTATTTATAGTTGACATAGACAAATGTACCAGCAATCGGCAAACTTCGTGTTACGATACTTGATGTGTGTCTACATTTGATATTTGTGATGCGATTGCCGGTTTACACATAACTTTTCTGAACCTACACAGGGCAATTCAGCTCCTGAGTGCGTAATTTAAAAACAAATTGGAGAAAAAGGGACAAAAATATGACATTTTACGCCAGATTAACCCTCTTTTCATTTTCTCCGTTATTGTTTAACAGTTTACCATATCCCCGACTGTGTTCTCATTCCAAAGGAGCCAGTCTATTATGAAAAGCTTACGTTAATAAGAAAATTATATCAGATACCGTATAATGCATGAAAACGCCAAGAATACTTTATAATTTCGATTATTAAACTAATTTTGCATGCGATTTTGATCAATCATGTTCGCTCATTAATGTTCAACTTTGACATCGGACCTGACCCGAAGATTACGTTAAATAAGGTACGAATAGGCCGAAGTCGTGACGAGTGCAATGTACACGTGGAAATATTTATAAATCTATCATTTAGATTTCAAACAAATAAGGACATCCTTGTAGGAATAATATGGCATTTTATTATTTTGGCAATGTAAACAATAATTACACACTAACCCTTCAGCTTTCTTTTTCCTCATTGCACGTGATTTTTCGGACATTGACATGTTGTCAGTATTAACACTTCTGTTACCCGTGTATCGGGAATATTTGACCCGAGGTCGCAGGCATACGATTCATTCCGAGGACACATTTTTTTATGGCAGTAAATAATTAATTCATGTTAAATTTTCTTTAATTTTCAAGCTTTTTCATATGTTAACACGATGCATTGGACTTAAAACTGCTATATTTCTGCATATTATAGCTTGAAATAATGAATTCTTCTGAAACCAAAAAATTCAAAAATCACAGCTTATATTGTTTAATCTAATCATGTATTTATAGGGATTTTCTCTAATGTACACTTACTCTACATCCCTTCATTTGTTCAGTTGTTTTATTAACGTGCATGAAAATATCACGAAAATTATAAATATGCGCTTATTACGGGGGTTAACACACATTTACCTTACAAAAATATAATGTCAACTAGAGCTAGTCTGTCTCCAACAAAAGATTGTTGTGTATAACATAGGAATATTATTATGATTTAAAAAGAAACCGTTTGAAAGTTGGATAATTTCACCAGTCTGTCTGTTAGCATGTTAAAACAATTGGTAGTTTATAATTACTAAAATGTGATTTGAATTTTTATAAGGAATTTCTTTTTGGTGCATGTAATTGATAATTATTTACTGAAAGTTTCTTTTTTTAAAGTTGCACAAAATATGGTAATCAATGACTAAATACCGAACTCACTGTAAATTTAATTCCTGCATATGGCCATTTCGAACTTATGTCTCTTCAGTGCAGGTAAAATCTAAACATTAGGAAACCATTTACTAAAAGATGTTAACAAACTGATAGAGAACAAATAGCCAAAAAGCCAACATCAGCTAAGGACAGAGCTTTGCAAGAGGGAGATACTCCTAAGTTTAATCGGCGTCTTATCAAATAATCATTGAAAACATCTTCCAAGCAAATAATCATTGAAAACATTTTCCAAGCAAATAATCAATAATAACCCCTCCACAATGATTCTGGTAATCAAAAACCTATGAAACGACTCCATGATGTTTTCAAGGGCAACAGCATCTATAATAACTCAAGCAATGATGTTTTATGTATATCAAATCGTTCCTACATGGAAGAAAGAAGAGCCGAGAAAATGCAAAAAATAACCCGGACAACTAACCAGTGTGTATCTCTAAACATTATGCTACATCCCGTGCAAATATTTATTGCACAAACGTTTATTTTCCCACCTCAAATTATCAATGACGCTTATATCTCAATACGATGAATTGAAAGATACACATCAGGAAGGGGGACCAATCATTATTATCCCTACTGATGCTGACAAGAAAAATGATTCAATTAGTTTATTTTCCTTTGTTTTCTTTTTAAATTCAATTTGTACAGACTTTTAAACTTTTAAACACCATGCAAACAACTTATTGTCTAAATACAGCCTGTAACAAAATCAAATTCTGCGTCAACACTGTTCTTATAAAATTAAATATCGACCTTACATTTTCTTCTTAGTAAATACATACCCATTAACATGTGTAAAATCGTACGTTTCAGCAAATTCTGTTGCATGACTAGCCCTTTGTGACACTGAAAAGAGGAAGCATTTCTCTTTTAATTTTGAAAAGTGAAAGTTGTTGGTATGAATAACATTTTTCTACCAATTATTTCGGTACAAAAATGATGACATGAAAAAGGTACCTTATATAAAACACTGATGTAATCACACCATTTTGTACTTTTGCTTTGTGAAAATAAGGTATAAACGTATATATATCTAGGAATGAATACAACACCACAATGGACAATACCAGTGTGACACTGCTGACGGACCAGAAGTTCCCGTCTTTAACTTGCGTTTTACAAAAAATTACTGTTTTTCTCAAAAAGTATATCCTTTTAAAAATACTGAGACTTCATTCAGTATATTGCACTCGTTGGTCCTTGGTACTGGATTTGGCCTCCTTTTTCGATATTATTGGAATACATTTTTCTTTCTGACTAATTTCCATATAATTATATTCTAATGTTATTAATGAGAGGTTACTCATTCAAACACGTGAGCAGCATAGCAAAATTTATTGTTTGTCATGCCACATTGCTTTTTTGTAATAGTTTTTAGAGAAGTATATGCCAGTTCTGTTAGCGACAACATTTGAATGCAGTCTTTCAGTGTTCACTGTTCAACTTAATATTTCATTTGCTAGTTACATGTTAGAAGTACGTTATAATGCACAAGGCTTTAAGTTTTATTTGGAAAATTGATTGCTTTTGGTATGTGTATTGCTATTGGTATGAAACTTTTTTCAGTTTCTTTTTTTTTGCTTCTGTTTTTATTTTTGTTTCCAGCTTTGTTTTGTATTTTGCTTGTTTGTTCTATAAAATATATATATATAGACACATTGGCTATCCAAGAAACTTATTTTTCACACATTTATGCTTAACTATTTGGTAAGGGTTCAATTTCCACTGGGCCGATGCCTTTGCTGGTAGACTGTTAGTCCCCGAGGGTATTCACTAACTCAGTAGTCAGTGCTTCGGTGCTGACCCGAAAACCGATTGTTTTGAAACTTACAATATCTAAATTTTGCAAAAGTTTGTTTAACAATAAGGAGTTTCTCCCTCCTGCATAGCTCTGCCCTTAGCTCTATATTGGCTTTTCTATTTAGATCCTTTTGGTTATTTGTTCTCTATCAGCTTTAACCCGTTTTTCGGTTAATGGACTTCCAAATGTTTTTGGTTTGATCTACACTAATGAAACATAAGCTGTCCAAATGCGCATATGCAGAAAATTAATTAACATTTTCATTTAATTCAATATATGTATTCTACATATAGCTTTTAACACTTTCTTGCAATAATTCACTTCGTTTTAACAACATATCATTAAAAATAAAACCAGTGTAATTCTGTTTCTTGTAATGCTTGGAATATTATGCAACACATAATACGCGAATAAAGATAGAATTTGTTTTCTTTTTTTCGTATTCAGTGAATATTTTGTCAGTTATACTAGATAACACATAGGTTTTATTTCATAAGTGATATATATTGCTTGAGGGTATAATCACTCACATAGCAGAAACAAAGTCTATATACTTACCTATAACCTCTGTTTGAATTCCAGCCAATGTAAGTACTGGTACAACAATATCATCGCATATTTGTTTCCCCTGACCATGGCCTCCAACAGCGTTGACAAATATGACCACTTTCTTTGGCCTTTCTGTAACTAATGTAACGGTATTGCCGTTAGAAATCCATCGAAAACCTCTTAAGGTAAAAGATTCGTCAAAGATACTAATGTGAGAATCCCTCGCAAATCTCTTAAGGTAAAAGATTCGTCACAAATAATAATGTAACGGTATTACCGTCAGAGCCAATCGCAAATCTCTTGAAGGTAAAAGATTCGTCAAAGATACTAATGTAACGGTATTACCGTCAGAGCCAATCGCAAATCTCTTGAAGGTAAAAGATTCGTCAAAGATACTAATGTAACGGTATTGCCGTCAGAGCCAATCGCAAATCTCTTCAAGGTTAAATATTCGTCAGAGATACTAATGTAACGGTATTGCCGTTAGAATTTCTCGCAAATATCTTGAAGGTTAAAGATTCGTCAAGAGATAATTGCAGATTAAAAAATATGTAGTAAATTTGTCCTACATCTTTTAAAATAATGATTTAGGTGTTTTTGCTGACGAAACTGTTATTTTAATCAATTTGAGACAAATTAGAATTTTTTGTCGAAGACCTCCCTGTACCAAGTTAGCAATATATGGTCAAAAGGTTGACTACTTTACTTTCCACATCAAAAGAAATTTATTGATATGCTTACTAAATCATCTTTCCTTTCGTCACACATGGCTAACTTGGTACAGGGATAAAATCGACAAAAAGTTTCTCATTTGTCTAACCAAGATTTTAGGAACATAACGATATTACATTTCTAAAGAATTTTTTTTCTCACAAAATAAGAAAATGATATATGTTGTTGCCTTTGACGTTTTCGAATATTTCTATGTTGAAAATTACAATTTTTCGGAGGATTTTGCTTTGGTAATTATCTATCTACTTTGTATGTTCGGTTCTTACTTACTATACTGACATATGGATGTTATGCTGCTACTAGAACATTTTTTTCTTACGTGCAATTATTTTCCTTTTCAGCTACTTGATAAACCGATTTTTTTTTACCTAAGCATACCCTCCTTGAAATTAATAAATAGTTTTAGTGTTGTATATAGTCGTTAAAGGCATTAAATTGTTGCTTCTTTCCTTACAAATTGACAGTTTTCCTTTTAGTTATTTGTATGCTTTGTTTAAGAATTAGTTATGTAACATGTGCTTAGTACCTGCCCATATTTTTGAGGTTATAGTCTTTCGAAGTTGTCCAAATACACCATTTTCTGCAGTAAAAATCACCTTTTCCTTTGAAAGCTTATTTTCTGATTGTTGTTGTATGTAATAAAGGTTGAATGAATCATCCTCATTTTCTGACTCTTCTACTCCAATTATGTCCTCAAATGATATACGTGCTACAAAAAAAAGACATACATTTTGTATTGCGAAGGACTCTGATCACCGTGAAGTGCAGTGTTACGAACAATTCTGGATTACCAAGTCGGGCTGTCCCGAGTTCCTATCGTTGTCTACGTTTTTCTTTGTCTTACTCGTGTTCTTCATGTGTAGTTCCATAGCAGATTGTGGCATGTAGTTATAATTTTCAGTCATTGTAGGAGTTTCCTATTATCCATCTTTACATTTACATTCTACTTTCAAAGACAGTCCGTTGATCAAAGTGCATTGATCTTGATAAAAGTTAAATAAGCTTCCATTTACCAATCAGAAAATGTTTTGTTCGGTACCCACAAATGCCCCATTGCTAAGTTTTTGGGCTTAATAAAGTAATTTAATTCACTACATTATACTGTTTAATATCTTGTATCGTATATAATTTAATAGATTTGACAATCTTATCAAAATACAGCTCTTTGGCGTATGCTACTCTACCGCAGTAGCGTACGCCAAAGATCTGGATTTTAATAAGATTGTAGATTTGGTAACTGGGTAAATTGCTGATTTCCATTATTGACGTCATTGTTTATAATATTTTACGAAATGATACATATGTAAACTCCAACTGCAATTAATTGTAATGAGCTGTATGGCCATTTCGGAAATTTATTCCTCATCAGCAATACTAGAACCCAAACATATGAAATCCACGATTTAAAAAAAAAAATAAAAATGCATAATACCAAACGAAAACCGAATAATCAGTATTATTATACCTTTCCGATAATTTTCTATGTAAAATTCATAGTCATAAAATGTATATTTCTGTTCATTTTTCATAAAAGTGGTATTACCAGGTGAATAGAACAGAGACTATTTACCGGTCAGTGAATAGCACCGTGAGTACTTTTCGCGGACTTTTCCAGTGACGACGTTGATTGGTTAATGGGCGTGTCAGTTCAGCATGGCTGACATTATTAATCACAATCAATATAAATATAAATCCTTGGTATAAAAAGGCACATTTTAACTACAATTTTTATTTCTTTTTTCTTTAGATTCTCTTTAATAGTAAAACATGTTACATTCGGTATAATAAAACACTTATTTACTGGCTATTCGAACAATAGCAAGATTATGGTTCCCTTCGACATCAACTATTTCCCTCCGCTTCGCGTCGGGAAATAGTAGTGTCTCGGGGAACCATAATCTAGCTATTGTTCTCATAGCCAGTAAATAACTGTATAATATCAAATATGACTATTAAAGTATCTAAAATTATATAAAAGCATCACTCTATGCTAATGTTCCCTTGCCCAATGTTTTTTTTATTCAGTATACTTTTATACAAGGTAGATCATATTCCATAGCATGTTTAAATTTTGTGTACATTGTTGCCCTTTGTTTACAAATTTTCTGATCATTCACAGGTAATATTATGTGTAGGAATCCGTACAGCTCTATTTCACTCGTTGTGATACACATAGCTAATTTTGAACACTACACCTTTTAAGTTACATTGTTGAGTATGTTCATGGTTTACCTGTTTACTTACCTAGCTCTCCAGATAAAGTGAATGCAATGTTTTCTTCATTAACTTCTAATTCCGTATTGCTTCCTTCAATGTTTACTTCAAACTTCATGGCCACTGACACAGATTTTTAGATATTACTCTACACTAAGTTTCATAATCAAATCATGACTGGTAATAAAATCAACAAGTTGTGTATATGTAGCACATTTCAAAAATGATCATATCGACAGTTATTAAACTGTGTAATTATCTGCAAGAATTTGCATTTAAAAGCATTTCAACAATAACAAAAAACTCACTTAACATGACATACTTATTGCTTGAACTTTACGCTGTACAGCTATAATTGTAAGTGGATATTTCACGAATTTTCCTAATGTCAAGACTGACCATGCATAACAGGAAAAAAACTTGGAAGAGGTCAGGGAAACTTAAGTTTCAAGTGTATTTTCCTGATTTTGTCATGTTTATAAATTCCAGTCGGCAAAGCGAATAAATTGACATTTCTGACTGACCATGATAAATTGTAATGATAATGTAAAATGTACTTGCGTGAATATTCCGGTGGCATTTAAACAATAGAAAAATGTCGATTGCAATGTGTAACTCGTTGTTAAAACCTGATAAAAGTTACATATAACACGAAAATTTATACTCATGAGACCTATGTTGATATTGACAAATGATATTTTTTTAAAATTTTGATATTTCTTGCATATTTTTTAATGAAAAATGAGATTTCTCGGAATATACCTGGTTCCAAAGAGTTTTGGATCTAGGTATTTCTTTATAACGAAAATTTTCAAGAAAAAAATATACTTTGCAATTAAATATTTGTCGATTCATTTGCAAATTTTTGACTGGGTACACGCAGTGGTTTCAACGAAATAAAGTATATTAAACGACAATTTCTACCTCGCAACCGTCTAGTTGATATAAACAAAATCGATTTTTACTCACTAAGCACGTGGGGTCTTTGAATGGACTTTAACTGAAGGCACGCCCTTTTCCTTGATTGAAACAATGAAATCTTGTGTTGATGATTACCCTTTGAGATCGTAGGTATAAAAGGAAAGTGGCGCTATTTCGAGACGATATGATTTTGCCTAGTAACATAAAACAACATTTTTGATCGTAACGTTTCTTATGCAAGAATCGTCACTAAATTGACCTATAAGTAAAGTATGTTAAAAAAAATCAATCTGTACATATAATCTTGTCTGGGTACATGCATTTTAACGCCCTATAGCAATTGATTTTCACCAGTCTGTCCATTGAATATTTCATCACGACAGTGAATAATGTAAGGAATTCGCATATGACTTCTTCTTGAAGGCAATTTTAATCACTTTTTAACTACAAAGTAAAGATCTGGGAATTGAACATGACGTTTTCACTAAATATTGTATTTGTTTATTTCTTTTAAAATCTTGACATTTTGTCGATTGTTTCTTTTCGTCGCCACACTGTTAATTTTTTCCGAATTCGTTATGAACACAGGATAGTTTTTCTAGAATGGAGATAATTTTATACCACTAGATTTCCCGCTGTTAAAGAAACACGAATGAAGATTTCAAAGCGATAAATTAAATATTCAAAAATCGTCGTTAAAAAGAAAGAAACTTTCCAGTTAAAAAGAATTTCACTTAAAAGAATATCGAGCATCTTAAAATGACCAAAGGTGCTTTATGCCAATATTTAGCCGATTTTTGAGCAAAAGTTCTTTCAAAACGAAGTAAGCAACCTTTTATCTTGTGGAAACACTGTCGTCATAGTTACCGCGAACAGTAATTTGTTTATTTATAAGATAAGTGTGGACAAAGAATTCTGTTTTGGAAACAGATTGTTGTATTCTATAAATCTGTTGACACTCTGTTCAAAAGTTTGAAAGTGTGTTTGTTAATATGGACACGAAATATTTTTGTAAATTATCTGTAAGAATAATATTGATTTAGGGTTGAAAAATAACTAATTAACCGAAGTAGCTTTAAATATTTCTTCTTCATATGGCCATTTCGACAACTTATTTCTCTTCATTGCAGATCAAATCAAAACGTTTGGAAGACTATGAACACAACGATATTCAAAGACAATCAATATGAATGGAGAGCTAAAATGAGCTCAATTTAGAAAATACATTTTGGTTTTAAACAAAATTTACAAAAATTCAGATATTGCAAGTTTTCAATTACAATCGGCTTTCGGATCAACATCGAAGTACTGACTATTGGACTTGTGAATACCCTCGGGGACTAACAGTCAATCAACAGAGGAATCGACCCAGTGATAACAAATAACAAAACAGCGCAGTGTTTATTCCTTGGCTATATATTTGATATTACTGATTATTCGGATTTCGTTTGGTTTTATGCATTATAAGCTTTTTTTTTTAAATCGTTGGATTTCCTATGTTTGGGTTCTAGTGCTGCTGATGAGGAATTAATTTCTGAAATGGCCATACAGCTCATCAAAATTAATTGCTGTTGGAATTAGCATATAAATTATTGTCTCATGTTCATTTACTGCATATCCTTTCGTGAAATATTACTATGAATTTAATTTCTGCATATGCGCATTTCGACAAATATGTCTCTTCAATGCAGATCAAATCAAAACATTTGAAAATCCTTGAACCGAAATATGCTGATAGAGAACAAATAACCAATAGGATCTAAAAAAGGAAAGCCACAATAAGCCAAGAAAAGATCTATGCAAGAGGGAGATACTCCTTAGTTATTAACATATTTTTTCTTAAATTTAGATATAGCAAATTTTTAAATAAAATCAGTTTCATGCCAGCACCGAAGTACGCATTACTGAGTTGGTGAATACCCTCGGGGACTACCAGTCCACCAGCATACGCATCGGCCCAGTGGTAATGAATAACAAAATACCGAAGTTACTGTGAATTTAGTTTCTGCGTATGCGCATTTCGATAAATTATGTCTTTTCAGTGCAGATCAAATCAAAACATTTTGAAATCCGTGAATCGAAATATGTGTAAAAGCTAATAGAGAACAAATAACCAATAGGATCTGAAAAGGAAAACCAAAATAAGCTAAGGATCTAAAAAGGAAAGCCTACATAAGGTCATGACTTATAGCCCTGTCACACTATAACGCACAGCACAACGTGTACCCAGCGTGTGAGAATATTTTCGTATACGCTGGTGTGCGTTGTATAAGAAAGGGGCACGTTTGAAACACGTTACAAACACGTCGACACACGTTGGCGTGCGTTGTTGAACGTTGGGTGCGTCGGGAAATTTTGAACATGCTCAAAATTTCAAGACGTTCGCCAACGTGTTGTTGATAAGTTATGCAGACGTTAGAGGAACGCTAGAGGTTCGTTATGTAAGCAATTTGTTTCAAACGTGAAGAGAACGCAAACCGGGCGTCCTTGTAACTAAGGAGTAACGTGTAGCCGATGTTTTATTATAAAAATAATGGTTAAATAGCAAGACAAAATTCCAAAGGAATGTAAATAGCTGATTTATTTCAATAATAAAAATATAAAAATTAATCAGTTTTGAAAATATTTCTTTTTATTTTTGAGGGACCTATCCTTCCTGCAAATCTGTCGGTTTTTTTTTTTTGTTTTTGTTTTTGTTTTTGTTTTTTTTGGTCGCATTTCTATCCATTTCTGCATTTGCAACTGTCATTGAGATGAAGAATTTCAGCATGATCTAACAAAGAATGCTCAAAACGCTATACAGACGCTCTATGAATGCCAGAAGACCGTTATTGATGCGTTCGGTAAACGCCAAGCACGCTAGTAAAACGCCACGTTTTGTGAGCGTTGCGTACAAGTTATGGATAAGTTTTCCGTGCGTTGTAGGCCGTAAGCCTGACGCTATGAATGCGTTCAACAACAGAATTTCTTCAATTTTTTCGGCTTGTGGTAACGTTCTTATAAAAATTATCGAACGTCGGCACACGTTGGCTAGAACTTTATAGTGTGACAGGGCCTTAAGCTATGCAAGAAGGAGATACTCCTTGGTTTTTCACATAATTTTCTTAATTTAGATATGGAAAGTTTTCAAATAAAATCGGTTTTCGGGCCAGCACCGAAGTACTTTCTACTGGATTGTTGAATACCCTCGGGGAATAACAGTCCATCAGCAGTGACATCGGCCCATTGTTGATAATTGACAAAATTCCGAAGTTACTAGTACTGTGAATTTAGTTTCTGCATATGCACATTTCGACAACTTATGTCTTTACAGTGCAGATCAAATCAAAACATTTGGAAATACCTGAAACGAAATATGTGTAAAAGTTGATAGAGATCAAATAACTAAATACCGAAGTTACTGTGAATTTACTTTCTGCATATGCGCATTTCGACAACTTATGTCTCTTCAGTGCAGATAAAATCAAAACGTTTGGAAGACCATAAACCCAAATATATTTAAAAACTGAAAGAGAAAAATGACTAATAGGATTAAAAAAAGGAAAGCCGAAATAAGCTAAGGACAGAGCTATGCAAGAGGGAGATACTTTTCAGTTTTTAACATTATTTTCTTAACTTTAGATATTGCTAGTTTTTAATTAAAATCAGTTTTCGGGCCAGCACCGAAGTACTGGCTACTAACAAATAACTAAATACCAAAATTCCTGTAAATTTAGTTTCTTTATATGGTTATTTCGGCAACTTATGTCTCATCGGTGATCAAATCAAACATTTGGAAGACCAACAACACAATTATTTAAAAAGTGATAATCGGACAGTCAAAATCTTTGCACGAGGGCGATACTCCATTGTTTTCAAAAAAAGTAACAAAAATGTATATTGCTAGTTTTCAAATAACATCGGATGTCAGGTCAGCACTGAAGTACTTGTAAATACCCCCGGGAACTAACAATCCACCAGCACAAGAAGTTACTATAAATTAAGATTCTGCATATTGAAGATATGTATCATTCAATGTAATATAACTTTGAAAGTTTGGGGCTCGAATGTTGAGCGAGATGTACGGGATCTATAAATACGTATTTTTTTTATTATGTTAATCATGCACGTGTTTAGAGAGACATATTGTAACGTGCTAGAAGCAATTTTTTTACCTCCCTGCTACTTGTCTTAACATTCTAGGAGGACAACTTGCTGTATTTATCCAATTTTTAAAAATCAAAAACACATTTAAAAAGTGCACAACCAACTGTCGTTGGATATAACCATAAAAGATAGACAAAGTGAATTCGACATTGCATATTGCATAACAATTTTTTTTAACTTCTCTTGTGCTTAATGGTATAAGTCTTGTCTTGGATTTAGCTGACTCATCTGTATCACTTCGAGTCGCGGTAGGAAAGATCAATGACGTGAATAACCTGATAAATTGAACCACCACATTTGGTTGATCTAACATGGTTTCGGAATTACACTTTAAAAATAGTTTCGTATATTTAACGTTCAATCGATTAATTTTCGATTAAGGAGCTCACTGATTGTCGTGACTACTTGTTAATTTGACATGGAAGCAGTTTCGACGAAGCCACTGCCCTTTATCAACATGTTTCCTTCTAATCGGTATCTAACAGTTGTTCTGCAAGATCAGGACATACAGTGAGGAACTCATATTATTTGAATCATTACTTCATTCAGTGTTAATTAGTCTTAAGGATGTTTGTTTTAATTAATCTGCTCTCTGAGGACGTGAATTAAATAGATACGTATACTGCAGCAACAAACTTGAAAAATATCAAATGACAAATTAAACGACAAATTAATTGTAAGAATTGGAATCTTCAGAATTAAAATGTACTCAAATGTACTCTAGGTATTTTATTACAGTGGCAGAACCGCTTGCTGTTTTAATCCTTTATTTGTAAGTTGATTTAATTTCCTTTGATCTACAGAGACTATTGATTTTGGTGGTAAAAAAACTAAGAGATAAATTTGACATCACTATTACTAAATTCCCTTCCTCTAGCCCCACCCTACATGGTGTATATATCTCAATTTTTGCGATTTTGCATCCATTTACTCCACTCTTGACGATTTCAATGAACGTTACCCCAATATAAAATCCAAACATTTACAAAAAGCTTACAGCTATCATTAAATACATTGACGACGTTATTTAGAAGATATGAGTAAATATGGCGCGACAAGCAAACCCCTGATTACTAGAACATTTCTTGTTTTTGTTTTTACGGAAAAGTTGTTAAAAATGCCAGAAAACCGTTCTTTACATAATAGATGATATTCTAAGTGAATCCGTTAAATTCGGTGTTCTGAAGATTTACACGTATAGTGGTCTCTCATTGATTCTGTCTATTTTGATTGAAAATACATGATGATTCTTCGCCAATACATACTAGTAAGACGTTTTATAAAAGATACCAACATTTGATTGATAGCCAACAGCGCATTACTACGTACATTTCTGATCCTTGTTTTTACAGCAGAAACATTAAAAATACCAAAAATTGGATATCGAAGTTATAATTTCCGATATATTTGCTGTGAGTTCCAATTACCTAGTGGTCTTTAAACGTATGCTTGCTTTTCAATCGGCTGCCGATTTGTTTCTGAAGAAACATGTAGATTCTTAACCAAAAAATTTCAAAGTTTATAATTGATTTTTCTTCCGTAGTGCGAACGAGTCTTTTTACAGACTAGAGTCATTGAGCGATCCAAATGTTAAGCAGCAAGCCCACCTTAACCTTTCTTTCATCTTTGTCTAAAATCGATAGGCGATAGTGTAATGAGTAAATCCGTAGATTTGTTAAGTATGGATGGGAAAAAAAAACATCACATGATCTTTAAATCATTATGTCGAAAGAAAAAACTCTGTAGTTACAAATAGCAACAATGACTGAAACCTAGTATGGAAATTTTTCACATAGTCGTCAAGATTACTACATATATCATATTTACGTCAGTAGAAAAAGAGCTGTGAAATTAAGGATAAAAGACAGCAGTAGAATATCGGAGGTACAAAGGACTGGTTATTACAAAAAAAAACAACATGGCTAAAACGAGAGCACAGAAAAATAAGGACATTATACAGCTACAAAACGCAGAAATAAGAACACAACATTCAAAACCGAGGCACTCACAGTGTGAAGTCACATAAAACCGAGAGTGACATCAGGTATTCCGGAAGGGTTGAAGCGTGCCCTGTTCTGTCGGCAGCACCTGTCACACTATCAGTGAGTAAATCTAGGATAAGCTCAAAATCGGTATCGTCAAATCAGGGAAGGCTTTAATATAGGGAAAAATGGCCGTTTTCATTTGCGACCCCGACACGCCATATCTTTCAATGATGTTATGGTGGCGACCATATAATTTCTTGAGGCATGAAAGAAAAATAAGCTTAAGAAATCCTTTACTCAGCACTTTGGACAGTGTTTACTCTTTTAAAAAATCACTGTAAAAACTACATTCTCGACACTAACGAATCAACTGTTGAAATGTTCACTCCATACGCTGGAGGAGTAGGTATATTGCTGCAAAGAAAGGAAAATTCACAATTAGGAAGTATAATCATCACAATTGTCATAGAGCCTAGATTTCAAATGTCCGTCTTCACCAATAAACAACAAAAGATCTAGTTACGAAGCTACAGTAGGTTGATCAGTAGTTTCTTCAATTTCAAGCTTATTGTAATAGATCTTGTGTAGGATTATCAAAAGAAAGTGCACTGTTTATGTAGATGAAGCTGAAATTTAAGGACTGGTTTGAATGTTTTGGTTTTCTCTTATAAAAACTTTGCTTTATAAGAGTAAAGGAAAAGGTTAGATAAAGGTGAAGTAAAGTTCACATAGGAATACAGAAAGACAAACGTGGAGAGAAAAGGGACTTGATATTGTACAGAAATATGTAGATCCATTGCGTTGTGTTATGCGAGTCAAAACCAAGCTGTATTTAATGCCAGTCACATTCCGTTGTGACAGTAAAGTTAACACATTAATCCAGACGCAGATATCACTATTTATCATATGTTTAGTAATAAATACAGACGTTTTGAATATGTGATACAGTGCATGATTCACACTATGACGTCATACCCTTTATCGCATACCCTTTATCGCATGGCTTACCCTTTATCGCATAGCTTACCCTTTATCACATACCCTTTTTCGAAAAAATTTTTTTTTTCAATTTTACTTTTTTTATTAAAAAAATTTTCGGGGGTTAAAACTTTTTTTTTGGGGGGGGGCAAAAAAATTTTTTGGAGGGATAACAAAGATTGGTTTGGGGTGAAATTGTTCTGTGGGGATCAGTAAAAAATTCTGCCAAACTGTTTTCCTTTACATGTTAGATTTAGTCCAAAACTTGTAGTCCTTTCCGCCCATTTTGAAATTTTCCTCTTCACCAAATACATGCATTTTCTCTTACCGATTTCAATTTTTGACAGTATTTTACGGATTAGTAGTCCTCTGTTTAAATATATGATAAACTGTATAATACATGGCAAAATCCGTATCACATGCCGTATCATCCCTCGACCAATATCAGCCCTCGGGCCAGAGGCCCTCGTGCTGATATTGGTAACTCGGGATGATACGGCATGTGATACGGATTTTGCCATGTATTATTCCATATGTAAAATACAAAAAATACCCAAGTTGCATAAAAATACAGCAAATTTCGTTATGCTGTACACATGTTTCAAGGATTAATGTCTTATCAGCAGCATTAGAATCAAATAATATGAAAAGCCATAATCCAAAATTAGTTCAAAAAGAAGTATTCATTACCAAAAGTATCGAAATATAATACCATTTTAAGCTTAATTGACACTTTCTAGCTTGAGATTTCTTTGATTTTGTTTGCGAATAATGAAAGTGCAAAATACTTTGCCTCTTATTTATCACGTGAATTATTCCATCCCTATGAGACCTAGGGTTAAACGGTTTCTTCTGTCGAGTGGACCTTCTTTTTAACTTGTTATGTATGGCTTGTTCTGGTTATTCAATATCTTGTACTGGTTAGAGAATGAAAATAAAAGTGTGATTAATTTGCTTAGTGAATTCTATTTGCATTTAGAGTCCCTGGTGAAAACACCTGTTAATGGAAACAAAACAAAAAAAGCCGAACTATGTCACAGTATACAATATAAGAAAATAAATACAAATCTTACATACATACATATTTATATCAAAATGAAATTGATAGTTTATCGATATATAATAATGGCATATATTTGACAATATATGAAAAATGTTCATTTCGAAAGTTAGTGAGATATATATCAACAACCAGATCCGTCTTTAAACGCTAACTCTTGTCAGTACCACCGTTTGGTTCCTTTATACGATGAAAATACAGAATAACATCTGGGAAACAATCTACAAAACATACCAATATTCATTTAATTTTTTTTTTGTAATTAAAATGTAGTTCCACACAATTTTCATGGTCGCATTTGTATTTCATAAGCCGACTGATGAAAGTATAATTAATGGATCTATTTATTCCACTAACTAAATGAAGAAATGTCATTCTTTGAAAAGTTATAACTTACAAAATAACAACTTGTATAAGGAAAAAATGAAAAATACGAAGTATTCAGGTTATTCCATTTTTGGCTTTGTTTTCATGTTGTCTCAATTTGGATTGTGTCTACATCTTTTATTTCATTTAGACTTCAAAAATTCCTGTCGCTTGTTGACTCAGAACAAAATAACTTACTTTTAACCACTGTCATCAGATAATAAAAGCATGTATTGTTTTATTGACAGCTTAACTAAATAGCGGTCAGTTAAAACCCCTAAACATTGATTTCATTACGATACCAAGACTCTTATTCTATGAAAATGCATACGTGTGATATAGCCAAACTGAGTACTTGGGTTGGTTTTACCACATACTTTAGAAAATGAAATTAAATAATTAAAATGGCAATAAATAGAGATTAATACATGGCCTTTTCCATATCAGCACGGTTATCAACCCGAGACCCCATAACAGCCCGAGCCATATCACCGGTCTTATATGGATATTTCAGAACGAGGCGGTCTGATATGGCCACATCAGACTAGGTATGTGATATGGACTGTTTACTTCCAGCTATATTACATATGCAAAACAGAACATATCTTCGCTAAGTATATAATAAACATTTTTTTTATATTTTTTATTACCAATGTATTTTAACTATAGGTTACATAATTATATCAGTAGAAGGTGGTGTTACAATATATATTATAATATTATCATTACACTTAAAATTGTTACACTAATAATTATTATAAGTAAGACAATTGACAATTAACTTATCAGAATGCCCAATTTGAGCAGTATAACTACAAAACAATACATTGACAATACAAAGACAACAATTACCATTTATGAGTATTATTGAATTACACATACAACATTAAGTTATGTATTGTCTTATGTCCCAGTTCGTAACAAATCATTTGGTGGACATAATTAAGTTTGATTCTAATATGAAATTTCCGCTTTCTTATATCAAAGAAGACTGTTCAGATGAGAACAAACATTCTCATGGAAAGG
>MJUU01048669.1:17211-28116 GCA_002080025.1 Modiolus philippinarum | reverse complement strand
GCCTCAACTCGCTTGAAATGGCAAGTCGCACTTCCCGCGTATACCCGGGCGCTTATACCCCATTAACCCAATTTTTATAAATGACAAAACGTTAGATTTTCATTATGTGATTTATCCTAAATCTTTACAAATGACCAAAATAACTCATTTTTTAAAATATTTCATCTTATTACTTTGTATATCCTTTTCGAAGTAGTTGGTTTCATATGTTGTGATCTGGGACTAATAAAATATGTTATATTAGTCCCGGTTGTGATATAGCTTTTTGTAAATCTTTACATAAATATGTTTGAAAAGTCAGGTTTATACTAAATCTTTACAAATGACCAAAATAATTCACTTTTTTAAATATTTTACTTTATCATACCATTTCGAAGAAGTTTTACATGTCGCAATATAACTTTTTGTAAATCTTTACATAAATATGTCAGGTTTTCATTATGCGGTTTATCCTAAATCTTTACAAATGAATAAAATAACTCAATTTTTAAAATATTTTACTTAATCACATCCTTTCAAAGAAGTTTTATATAAGGTAATTTTAGGAAAAATACATATAAATGTTGTGTCGCGACAATTGAAATAAGCACCAACATACAATACAGTTGTGTATCTCCCACTTTTGGATTCATTTTTGACAAAAGATACATAAATTTGGTATTGCGAGAAAGGAAAACAGCTAAAATGCAAAATATTTCAGTCTTATAAGGTAATATTGGAAAAGATACATATAAATGTTGTATCGCTACAATTGAAATAAGCACCGACATATAATATCTCCCACTTTTGAGGTCATTTTTAACAAAAGATGTATAAATTTAGTATCGCGAGAAAGGAAAAAAGCTAAAATGCAAAATATTTCAATCTTATAAGGTAATATTGGGAAAAATACATATAAATGTTGTTTCGCGACAAGTGAAATAAGCACCAACATATAATATCTCCCGCTTTGAGAAGGGATGCATAAATTTGGTATCGCGAGAAAGGAAAAAAGTTAAAATGTAAAATATTTCCATCTTAGTAGGTAATTTTGGGAAAAATACATAAAAATGGTGTGTCGCGACAATTTAAATAAGCACTATCATATAATATCGCGAGAGGGAAAAAAAGCTAAAATGGAAAATATCTCAATCTTAGAAGGTAATTTTGGGAAAAATACATCTGAATGTTGTGTCGCGACAATTGAAATAAGCACCGACATCTAATCACTCCCACTTCTGGGGTCATTTTTAACAAAATATTTATAGATTTGGTATTGCGAGAAAGGAAAAAAGATAAAATGCAAAATCTTCCAGTCTTACAAGGTAAATGTTGTGGTACGACAATTGAAATAAGCACCGACACCTAATATCTCCCACTTTTGAGGTTATTTTTAACAAAAGATGTATAAATTTTGTATCGCGAGAGAGAAAAACCTAAAATACAAAATATTTCAATTGTATAAGGTAATATTGGGAAAAATACATATAAACGTTGTTTCGCGACAATTGAAATAAGCACCGACATATAATATCTCCCACTTTTGAGGTCATTTTTAACAAAAGATGTATAAATTTAGTATCACGAGAAAGGAAATGCAAAATATTTCAATCTTATTAGGTAATATTGGGAAAAATACATATAAATGTTGTTTTGCGACAAGTGAAATAAGCACCAACATATTATATCTCCCACTTTTGGATTCATTTTTGACAAAGATGCAACAATTTGGTATCGCGAGAAAGACAAAAAGCTAAAATGCAAAATATTTCAGTCTTATAAGGTAATTTTAGAAAAAATACATATAAATATTGTGTTGCGACAATTGAAATAAGCACCAACATATAATATCTCCCCCTTTTGAGTTCATTTTTGACAAAAGATGTATAAATTTGGTATCGCGAGAGGGAAAAAAGCTAAAATGCAAAATATTTCAATCTTATAAAGAATTTTGGGGAAAATGCATACAAAACAACGGCAGTAGAATACCGAAGGAACAAAGCACAAAATTACACAAATCAAAGTCCAGAGACAAGGCAAAAGCAAGAACACCAAAAGACGGAAGACCAAAGACACCACATGACCACAAAACACACAAACATTACATATACAACACAAAAAACTAAAGCACTAACAGTGTGAACTCTCAAAAAACAAGAGTGACAAAATGTTGTGTCGCGACAATTGAAATAAGCACCGACATCTAATCACTCCCACTTCTGGGGTCATTTTTTAACAAAAGATGTATAGATTTGGTATTGCGAGAAAGGAAAAAAGATAAAATGCAAAATGTTTCAGTCTTACAAGGTAAATGTTGTGGTACGACAATTAAAATAAGCACCGACACCTAATATCTCCCACTTTTGAGGTTATTTTTAACAAAAGATGTATAAATTTGGTATCGCGAGAAAAGCTAAAATAAAAAATATTTCAATCTTTTAAGGTAATTTTGGGAAAAATACGTATAATTCTTGTGTCGCGACAATATTAAATAAGCACCAATATATATATAATATTTCCAACTTTTGGATTAATTTTTGACAAAGTTTTTTTTGAAATTACATAGGAATTTAATGTCTCCAGCATGAACATAGCCCAGGAACTTAGGCCTCGATAAAATACCCTTTTTTGAAAGATTTATTAAGAATATAATGTGACGTAAGCATGGAATGTATAAATAATACAGAACAACGCTCATAATAATTTATAATGGCATTTTGGTTTTAATTTAATATAAACATATTAAAAAGAGAATGAAGTCGTCGAGTTTTCATACTTTTTGCTTAAAGCTAATTTCGTCATATTAATATCACGTGTTTTGAACTGACCAATCGTTAAGAGCAATCCAAAGCTGCCACGAAGTTCACTTCAAGTGCACTTTGCGATCACTCCCGCGATCGCATCTTCTTTTCAAGTGCACTTGAAAGTGGTCACAAGTTCACTCTAGGCTATCATGGAATCACTTTCAAGTGCACGCGAAGTGCACGCGAGGACCGGTTTTGGAGTGCACTTGGATGGAATGTTGCGTCAGCATCCAACTGTACTATATTTATATTTTGTGAAGAATACGGGAGTTTGTCTTTTATTGCAGTGTGGAGTTGGTAAAACAATTCCACGTGGTAGAGATGTATGCTCTTTATTTTTCTTAGACATGGTGTACTTGTACATGAGATAATATCTCATGTGTACACTTTATTCAATTACTATTATCTAAATTTGTGTAAATTCTTAAACCTAAGGATTAACTCCCTCCATCGTAGTTTTGTCCTTAGCTATATTTGATATTACTGATTATTCGGATTTCGTTTGGTTTCATGCATTTTAAACATTTTTTTGAAAATATGGATTTCCTTTGTTTGGGTTCTAGTGCTGCTGATGAGGAATTAATTTCCGAAATGGCCATACAGCTCATTAAAATTATTGCAGTTGGAGTAAACACATGTGTTATGGTCTCATGTTCATTTACTCCATATCCTTTCGTGAAATATGGATAACATCAGTGATAAGTAAATACTTTAAAATGTTTATTTGCTAAAACAAATAATTTTTATATAAATATTTTGAACCATGCACGCCTTGGTTTTTGTAAACTCTAATTATGCAATTCATTTGAGTGTTCAATGTGAAAATGTAATCTATTTATTTTGAATTCTCATGCCCGAATGAGTCGGTCTCTTCATAAAGTATAAATCATTTATTTGCTTTAAAACAAACAAAAAAAAATGACTAGCCATGCATGTATGTTTAACAGTAATTGGTCTTGTTTCTTGTCCTAGATTTTGAGGTCCGTTAAAATTTTTTATAGTCATTCCTGAAAATAATGATATGATTTTTTCAGTTTTGCATTGTTCATGTATATTTTTGTCAGGTTCGAACAGGAAATTACGAATCCTCAGTGCAATAAGACGCCATTTTGAGACAAACAAAAAGAAAATAGATTTTTGTATTCCTTCTAAAAACTATTTATGTGCCATATCTTAATCATTTGTTAATATTTGTTAGCACTGTTTACTTTTTGAACAGAGTACAATAAGATTCAACTCATTTAGGCCCTTGAACAGTAAATAAAGGTAAGAAATTAAATGCATGCAATTTCAACGTTAGTATTCACTTAGGAATATAGTATTTCAATCACTCAAAAAGTGATTGATTTACTTGTTATATAAAATTTACACATTACAAGATTGAGTAATAAAATTACTCACATCAGAGTAATAAGATTACTTATTCCAATTACATAAACTAGTAAATATATTACTTGTTTTAATAGTCATGATAGTTATATGATTTTATTATAGTAATCATTTAATGCACTTGTTTTATTCGTAATAAGTAATGGTCCTACTTGATTCAATACCTGAAAAAAAGTAAATAATTTACTAGCATTGTGTATAAAAATGCTCATTTTAGTAATACAATTACTCAACCTACGAGTGGATTAAGTAATTTCATTACTTGTTTCAGTCACAATTAATACTAGATTTTGTATTTGAACTACTTATTTTCAAGTATTATAGCTACTTATTTTCATAATAATTTAAGTAACCGTTTTACTAAAAGAAATAAGTAAATTTATTACTAAGTAATTGGAATACTGAGTAATTCATTCCTAAGTATTACTAGTCATGATTGGTAATTACTTAAGATTCTGACAACTTTAAATACTTAAATATTTACTTAATTTTAGTAATTGATTACTTGTTTTAAACAATAGTAAGTAATATTTACTTCAAGATTNAGAACAACAATAAAAGCGTTGTTCCATTGCTAGTTTTTCCCACGTATTTGTTGAGATTTTGTCTCATTTGCTTTTACGCTTTTACTCCCTAACCCTTCATTGCTTATGAAAACACCAAATGACAGGTTATAATATAAATGCACAAGGGGCAAAGTTCCTACAAATTCTTGGAAGTTGAAGTAAAAAAAGTTGTTCTCCATGTTGAATTAAATAACCGTGAGGCTTCCAACAAGGACCAAACACTCATACCTCAAAGTAAGTTCTAGACGACAGCTAGAACCCTATCAGTGGAACACAATCAAATCTTCCTCCGCATATGTTCTCTTTTTGTCATAAATTTTGGATCAACAAACATTAAATATCGGGCATAGTTCCTTAACGAACACTGTCAGCCGTTTTTCGACAAAAGAACCAAAAAGCAGTTCGAAATGTTAACGACCATAGGGCACTCATTGAGTTGATGGTAATAAAAACTTGATAAATACAAATTTAGATTCTGAGTCGTATTTCACAGAGTATGCCAGTTCTCTACCTATAACAGTGTACTCATATCTCTGTTATCCGTTCTTACGGGATAAACAAATATGAATAAACTCTTTCAGCAGAAATTTCAGTTGTTCATGAGATAAGTTGTATAAAGTGTGGACAAGTCCAGAGAAATAATGCTGTAACTGTGTGTTAAGGATCTAGAGTGTACACATTTCATTTAGACTGCTCCTGGAAAAGCAACTATCTTAAATTTTTGAAGGTAAACTAAATCGATAATCGATATGTATAGCCAAGAATCGACGCCAAGATTCTTCTCTTACTGCTTTGGTACGGACGGGAAGAAAGCATTTAAAAAAGTTGCAATAAAATATATGTCCCAAAGGAATTAGTTACGTCTTCCATGTATATGTAATCCATAGTGATGTCAAATTTATCAAAGTTTGTGAGTATTAGTTATTTTACGAAAGGATATGGAGTAAATGAACATGAGACCATAACACATATGTTAACTCCAACTGCAATAATTTTAATGAGCTGTATGGCCATTTCGGAAATTTATTCCTCATCAGCAGCACTAGAACCCAAACAAAGGAAATCCATAATTTCAAAAAATGTTTAAAATGCATAAAACCAAATGAAATCCGAATAATCAGTAATACCATATATAGGTGAGGACAAAACTACGATGGAGGGAGTTAATCCTTCGGTTTTAGAATTTACAAAAAATTAGATAATAGTAATTAAACAAAGTGTACACATGAGATATTATCTCATGTACAAGGACAACATATCTAAGAAAAATAAAGAGCATACATCTCTACCATGGGGAATTGTTTTACCAACTCCACACTGCAATAAAAAACAAACTCCTATATTAAATATTTTACGAAAGGATATGGAGTCAATGCACATGAGACCATAACACATACGTTAACTCCAACTGCAATAATTTCAATGAGCTGTATGGTCATTTCGGAAATTTATTCCTCATCAGCAGCACTAGAACCCAAACAAAGGAAATCCATAATTTCAAAAAATGTTTAAAATGCATAAAACCAAATGAAATCCGAATAATCAGTAATATCAAATATAGGTGAGGACAAAACTACGATGGAGGGAGTTAATCCTTCGGTTTTAGAATTTACAAAACTTTAGATAAAAATATAACCAAAGTGTACACATGAGATATAATCTCATGTACAAGTAATAGTAATTTAGATAACCTTAGTGTCTCATTTTTGGCGAATAGTGATGTATATATCCATGCCCCATGGATGTATCACTGCAGTTAGTGGTGAAAGTTTTATACATTAGTTTATTGATATGGTTTGAAAGTCTTGTCATGTAGCACTTTCAGCGTGTATATTTTCCGGATTATGTTGATTTCCACTCACAAGAAATATAAATACACTAGTGCACTTTATTTCGTTGGATATAGTTCACTAGGACGTTTTGGTTGTTGATTAAATACTCTAGGGTAGTTATGTATTCAGGAATAAATGTTTGTATTGGAATTAAGACACTTTAACAACATCAGGGAATCACGTTAAATTTTCATTTTTTTTTTAATCTCTCGCGAAAACATGATATTGCAGAAATATGACGTCCAAACCATTGCTTAAAACGTCACAGGTTTTTTTTATATATAAAAATGCAGCTTCCGGTTACAAGTTAAACACCAAGAACTTCTCAATCTGAACAAGAACTTATAAAACTAGAGCCTGCAAGCAACATATTAAACCAAGAATTTACAGCAACATTAAAATTCGAAAACGTTTTCCACCAAAATATAACGTCTGACGTCATATATTTTGGTAAAATGCAACTTCTTCTAAAAATTTAAATATCCGAAACTTGTAGAATTGAATTGTTATTAAAGCTTCTACAAAAATAGAGTAGAACCAAGCAATAGAGCAACGCGTTTATTGTTGTTCTTCATCTTTAGGCATTCGACAATGAGCCATGTTCATATCTCAAAGTAAGCTCAAGGATTATGTTTTACTGTTTAAAATTACAAATATCGAAATATCAAGGAAAGGGGGTCAATTAAAAGCAATATAAGACAGGAAATAAAAGCATGGCAAGGCAAATTCCAACTAGTGACAGATCTTTGCATATTTCTTATATGTTATAGATTTGTAATCTTTAATATTTAACTTTTGAAAAGACTACGCAGGTCATACCCTTTTTGACAACCTATCAGCGGTAGAAATATCAACCCAATGGTTAACAGAAAAAAAAACAAAAATTGTTGATTTACAATTATGCAGTATGGGTATCCATAAACCGGCTGGCTTTAGCTAGTGCCGGTTCCAAGTCCGGCTGTCCCGTGTTCTTATGTTTATTTTGTTTTTTGTTTTTTGTTTTTGTTTTTGTTTTTTGTGGTTCCTTCTTGTGCAGTTTCTTTGTATATTGTGGCGTTTGACTGTGTTTTTCGGCCATTTGAGGTGTTTCCTGTTATCTTTTTTAGTCTATGCAGAGCATGATCATTGAGAACTAGGAAATGTCAAGCAACAATACATCCGTGAATGTAGCAATTACGACATAGATGGACCCTGTAATTCAAGCGATTCACAAACTATGCTTTATGGAATGTTATTGCTTTCAACATAGTTTATAATGTTTTATTCAGTACCTTCCGAAAGCTTCTGGGCTAAAGGTCATTTGATACGTATATAATGGAGCGAAAAAAATGTTCAAAGCGTATTAAAACGAACCACGATTCAAAAATGTAATACACTTCAAAGACGTATATAGATCGAAACGAACTTCTGTTTTAAAACACTAATCAAGCTTAATCATTTTTGGTACCCGTCTGACATTGTGTTTTTTCTGAAACGCGAAGCATCATGGAGGTGGATTATTAAAAAAGGGATTTGCTAATTACCGATGCCGGGCCTTTTTTCCGTGCTATATAAATTTTTCCCAAAAGGAAGAACTTGACTAAATTAAAATAATACCATCACGTGACAACAGACAAGTCGTTTGATTTATTGAATCGGCATCAGCAAATGAAATCTGTCGAGATATTAAACATAACAAAAAGATACGTAAAAGGTTAAACTTGCGTAAGATGAAGTTTTGAAACAGATTAGTGTCAATAACCAAGATATTACAAGCTATCACAAGCTATCCACTATACCAGAGAAAAACAAATATCACAAATTTACGATATGAAGATTTCTCTTTTGGTATATAGTTATTTATTTCTCAAACTAATTTCATATTTCAGAATCATCCATTTTGGTGACTTCAAAATGAAGAAAAACAATAAAAGCGTTGTTCCATTGCTTGATCTACTATATTTTTGAGAAGATTGTGTTCATTTGCATTTACTCAATATCCCTTCGATGTTTTTTTCTTATATATGATCCATCAAATAGTTTGCAACTTTCAACTCACTGAAAATGGTTTTTATATTTAAGGAAAAGCTTTTTCTACACAACGACCAATCCCAGAATTACTGAAATTACAGAAATTACAACCTGTACACGTCATGTAAGGATACTACATGGTAATTGTATGTTCCAGACAGACAATAATAAACTCAGTTATTTAGAATTAGCAAAAATTATATAATAAGGAAACTTCAATTAGTTTGTCAAAGTTTATACATGTCTAATTTAGCTATCTAATAATATATTCATTGCAATTACATTATAATAAACGTTTCAATTTATAATGTAGATTGCCAGTGGTCGTGTCTCGTGAAATATTACTGTTTTCTGTAATTTGGTTGCTAAGTAAAACGAACAATTTTGTTTAATTTTAGATTATTGTTGCATCATTAAAGTTTGTTTAATTTTAGATTATTGTTACGTCATTAAAGAGAAACTCTAAAATAAAGATAAAATAACCAGTATGTAAGGACATTTCGGAAATAGCATTTTACATTTTTCGCAATTTTAAGTTTAACCCTCCGTGTGTATATTATTCTGCTAACTTGAAAAAGCATTGGTCTTATTATTATTGGATCATACTGTTAGTGCTTTAGTTTAATGACATTTGTATTTCTCTTATTGTTTTGTCATTTACGTTTTTCTCTCTGTATTTGATCGTTTTATTAACATGCGTTTTGGATTTATGATTTTTGGTTATTGCTTCTGTATTCATTTGGAAAATGTATGTAAAGTACAAAAATATTTGGAATCTAAATTAACAATGAAAGGATATGGAGTAAATGCACATGAGACAATGTCTCTAAACCATTAGCAGTGTTTGCATTCAAAGCGTGATCTGCTTCCTGTCACTTGCGTATCAAGTCAGTACCGGTAATAAACCCTTGATCTACTCAAAAATTTGAGTCCTATTTTTTTCTGAAATGAAAACGTTCTGACGATCCTTAAAACTCCTGTAGTGTTACTTTTGTACATAACCATGCTGTATAATTTCGCACTGAAGACGCCATTTTTGCATAGATGTAAAGATATTACTGCTAACAAACGGGATGTTCACTAATGGAAAAGCAACGTCACCATGCATGCTTGTCGTAAAGTGTTCATTTCTGACGAGTTGTCTATATAAAAGTACAGATGGTGTTTCTGTAGTTTCGTTACAGATGGTGTTTCTGTGGTTTCGTTACTTCGAGTTCATTTGTGTTTTTATGCTGTGGATAATCTTTAATCTGAGGATCGGTCAATTAAATTTTTTACGTGTGACAAGAGAACAGCCATTGATGCCGTAAGAAAGGGGACACACTTACCGATTTCTTCCTTTTACAGTGTCAATCAATCTTCGTGGCTCCTATTGTCCTCAAGGTTTCTTCTTCTTTTTTTTTCTTTCACAGATTAACTTATTGTCGTGCCGATATATATGGAATATAGGACATTTTGTTTTTGAGACGGACTTTAATACGGCCAGTATCAAGTGATCCCGTTAGTGCGAGCTTGATGCGTTACGCCGTTATAAAGTCGTATCAAAAACAAAATGTCCTATATTTCTTTTATCGGTAATTCACAAAATGATAAATAAAACTCAAAAATAAATAGAAATAAGCTGAAATTCCCATTTAATCACAATCTATTGTTTATTGCAATAATTTATATGCATTATTCATTCAACGTATTACGCATACGAACACGACAAATAGTAACAAAACATGACGTCACCATAGCAACCCGCACGTGACACCTTCACAGAGACCCGATGATACTGAGAATATCAGTCTAAGTATATCAAAGGAAATTCATATAAATTACCGATAAAACTAATATATTGCTCAGTGGACGTAAATTTTTTACTAATCAATCTATTTATCTGTCAAAAGTAAGCATTGGTAAAATGTTTCTACACTTTGATCAGCGCACGATTGGCGTATTGTTAACTTTCTGTTTTATAAACAATGAAGGGATATTGAGTAAATGTACATGAGACAAAGTCCTTACAAATACATGGCAGGACCGAGCAATGGAACAACGCTTTTATTGTTGCTCTTCAATATGTCTATCTGGCTCACATAGCCTCATAGACATATTGAATTCATGAAAAAACTACAAAATGGAACTGTACCAAATAGTGATAAACTTATTTCTATTTTCAATGATAATAGCAGGTATATTGACGATATCCTTACTATTGACAATCCCCAGTTTTTAGCTTATGTTGACACCATTTACCCACAACAACTGAAACTAAATAAGGCAAACAATGATTCTAAATACTGCCCTTTTCTGGATCTAAGTATCACCATTGACTCTGGT
>MJUU01048669.1:0-17047 GCA_002080025.1 Modiolus philippinarum | reverse complement strand
ACATCCAAACTTTTACAACAAGGTTACAGATTTCATAAATTATTAAATACTTTTAAGAAGTTTTACAGAAGATATGAACATTTGATATCTAGATATGACGTGACTCGGAAACAGCTAATAACAAAGGGCATTTCTCATCCTCGATTTTATGGAAATGTTGTTAAAAAATGTCAAAAACTGATTAATAATCCAGAAAAACTGGGACGTAACTTACATTCTTTACGTAATAGTGGATATCGACGAGATATTCTGAACAAATCCGTTAAATTGGCTTTGGATTCCAGTGACCTGAAGACTTGATATATATACTGGCCTCTCACTGATACTGCCGATGTCTGCTGAAATACATGAAGACTCTTTACCAAACCCTTCGGGAAGTTTTGAGTTTGATTTTTCTTCCGTAGTTCGACAGTGTTTTACCAGCAAACTAGATTCCTTGAGCTAGCCGGCAGTTTAGCGGCGAGCACTCTTTGACCCTTCTTTCAAAATTACGTTTTGTCTTATGCTTTTTCTGTTCCAAGATAGTGGTCATTGAGTTAGTAGTCTACCTGTATTGGGTTTTATTCGCGTGTTTATGATACTATAGGGAAACGGGATAGAGAAAGGGGAGGTTTGGGTACCAATAAACCGGTTTAACCCTACCACTGGCTTTTGCTGGTGCCGGTACGAACTCCGGCTATCCCGAGTTTCTATCGTTATTTATGTTTGTCTCTTGTTTTCATTATTGTTTTTCTGGTGCAGTTTGCTTGTAAATTGTGGCATGTGATTGTAGTTCCTGGCCATTGTAGGTGTTTGCTGTTTTCCTGTTTTTGTAATCATAAAAATAAAATAATAAAAAGAATTCTTCAGTTTTTAATTTGAGGTTAACATAATTTATTGATCAGTACGGATCTCATCATCTTTCGAGTTAGCCGATACGACTCTCTTTTTAGATTTAAAGCGCCCAAATGGAGAGTAATCTCCATAATGAGCGAAACTGACAGAAATGCAGTTTGGTACCAGTTTTCCCTCCTGTTTACATCATAAAACACAAAAGAGTTCCTATCTGGAAATCCCCGTGTTGTAGCTTTGTTTGTTTTGATTTGTCACATTTGTTTCCACTGTCATTGTTGCATATCTACTAAATGTAGGATTGCAATGGAATTATAGTGCATCCATTGTTACTCATGATAATTCGGTTAACCTCAGGCCGATGTTCACTGAATAAGAAAAGTACGACAAATGACAACAAAAAAAAGAGCATTGATGTCGCACGTGTCTTTTATCTCTTATTACCATGATCGTTTAACGAGAAGTAAGTGCAAGTTCCTATTTTTTATGAATTTTTATGGTTAACCAAGGAATCAAGAGCTATATATAACAGAAATTATAACAGTTCACAGTTATATATTCAGTAACAATCTTAACTGGTCTAACAATATAATTACAGTGACACGACATTGTATAATAAAATACCTATTATATTATTATTTTTGAAAAATTCAACACGTGGTAGGCCACATGAGGTATGGCAAGCGCAGTCATGGGATAATGTATAATATTTGAATTTGTTTGATTAATATAGAATAATGGTAGTTTTGAATTCACAGTAACTTCGGTATTTAGTTATTTGAAGGTTGAGACGGGAAATATCACTGTCCGATAGGACGAGCTGTGATACTAGTGATATTTTCTGTCGCGACCTTCAAAACTACCATTATTGTTTTTATCGGCAACATCATAAGAAACATGACATCATATTAGTGACGTCATTGCCTGATATTTTTTGTATCAGGTCAGTACGGAGATACTGACAATATCAATCAGTAAGATCAAAGAGAAAAATGATCATATTGCCAATAAATAGGAATATCTCCTTCTTTTAACGATGACTTTATAGAGACTTTGTCTAATTGGCATTTACTCCATATCTTTTGATTGTTAATTTAAACTTTTCTGTTTGAGGTCTATGATATGTTTTGGTTTATCTGCACTGAAGAGACATAAGTTGTCGAAATGGCCATCTGCAGATTATGATTTATATTATCTCGGTATACTTGTGTTATTCAATCTTAATACAATTCTAGTGCAAACATATCAGTCAGAAGTGTTAAGTCCGTGAAATTTTTTTGTTAACCAACGCATTATGTTGATCATATAATACTCAATTGTCGATTTAAAGTGTTTTGTTCTTTAATGGGTGACAATGACCTATGTTAATTGAAGCATACAATACGTCGTATGCAGATGCCCGAGGAAATTCAAGTCCCGGGAAGGAGAAATTCACAATGAGAATTTTAAAAGCACCACTCGTATTATAATTCTACCAACAAACCTTTTTTACCTGCCTTTCTCGAAATTCCTGTGCCAAATCTGGTACATTGCTGTTTAAGGTTTTCTTTGGCTTTTCTCCTACTTTTCTTTTTGGTGCTTTTGATTTTGCTGTTGAGAATTGTTTTCAGTAATTTTGTTACTACCACCATTTTTTAACAGATCTAAATGGTGTCCTATATCTGTCATTACTTTGTCGAATTGTTAAGATAAATGTCTGCACAAGTCAACTTCTTTGGTATTAACATTGATTTCTGATAGGGTCTTTGCATCTTAACTAGACACATTCTAAATTGCTAAAATCTGTATTGCATGGACACGGGTTATATTTTCTAGTATATGCATGAAATCATTATGTTAAACTCCTCATGGGAAGGGATCTTGGTGGAAGCTGTATACTGAGGGTACATAACTTTATTTGTCAGTTGGTAATGGGTCTGCAGCTGGCATGTCAGTAAACTGCTAGTAGTCTTTTGTGATTACATGTTTATGTCCGTATATTTAGTTCTTTCGGTTTTATTTTTCACAATTAACTCAGTCCTGTTGCTAACTGCATTTTACCGTTGTTACGATTTTTTTTTATTTATTTATTTATCACATTGGCTATAGGGGGATGGGCCCAATAAAACTAGTTTAACCCCGCCGCAGCAGGTTTGCGCCTGTCATAAGTCAGGAAATTTATTAAGCATTTGTGTGTCTTGTCTGTTTTCTAGTTAGGTTAATTTGTGTCTATAGGAGTCTAGGATGATGTTTATTTCGCTGAACTTGCATTTTATTACTCTTTATTTAGGGGCCGACTCCGACCTGCCGTTGGTTGTGGAGTTTCCTCACGGTTCATTGGTGATCTTTAGTGGCTTTGAGTTGTTATTACCCCCCTTTGGGTCGTTGTCCCGTTTCCCTTCTTTTTTCTATTCAACGTGTGTTTGAGTCGAACCAGTCATATTTTATTGGACTTGTTGAGTTGTTTCTCACAACAAGTCCACATAGGTACTTCAAAAAGTGGACATATATTAACTTTAGTTTAGGTCAGGTAGATGTAATCCGTCTTGAGTAGTTAATAGAAAAAGGTTTAAAGAGTATAAAGACTAAAAGCTTTGATGCTGTATCAGAATTTATTACGTTTTATGGTATGAAGATCTTTTACGATTGTTTTTACATGATTGATTTAGATTGTTTAGAGACGCCACTAGAAGACACCACTAGTAGAGAAATCCTTTTGTACCATTTTGGAGTCGATCCCTAAAAGTTGAAAGAATATACGTAGGAATACACGAGTGTGTAAAGAACTAGAGGCTCACAGGATCCTGTATCGCTCACCTGGCTTTCAGTTGCCACAATGAAGCTAACATTTTAAGTGATACAGTTGAACTTAAGTCTCTCAAACTTTGTTAGCTCAAACACCACCAATATCTTGAACTGTATTCAAAGTCTGATCTTGTTTTACTATATTTCTTTGTTGCGGTTTTTTGACAAAAATGTACTTGCTTATGACCTTTTTCAACACCAGTTTTGAAGTTGAGACATAATTTTGTAAATGGCGGTCAACAACAATTTTCAAAACCATATTTTGAAGTTACCACATCAATATTTATTTGGAAACAAAATTTCATTGAAGTAGGAAAATGTTGAATTTTCCTGCCTTTTTGGCAGCCATTTTGAAAATGGCGGTCAACAAACAATTTTCAACACGACTTTTGAAGTCGCAACATCAATATCCTCTTGGACACCAAATTTCATTGAAATCAGACGATGTTGAATTGTCCCTCCTTTTTCGGCAGCCTTTTTAAAATGGCGGTCAGCCAACAATTCTTAATATCAATTCACAACATCAATATCCACTTGGAAACCAATTTTCATCGAAATCAGACAATGTTGAATTTTCCCGCCTTTTTATGTGGCCATTTTGGAATGGCGGTGAACGAACAATTTTAATATTGGTTTGAATTTGCGACATCAATACCCATTTGGAAACCAAATTCCATTGATATTGGACAATGTTGAATTTTCCCACCTTTTTTGGCGGCCATTTTGAAAATGGCGGTCAACGAACAATTTTATGTATCTGTTTTGAAGTCGCAACATCAATATCCACTTGGAAACCAAATTTCATTGAAATCGGACAATGATGAATTTTCCCGCCTTTTGTGGAAGCCATTTTGAAAATGGCGGTCAACGAACAATTTTTAACATTGGTTTGAATTTGCGACATCAAAACCTATTTGGAAACCAAATTCCATTGAAATTGGACAATGTTGAATTTTCCCGCCTTTTTTGGAAGCCATTTTGAAAATGGTGGTCAATGAACAATTTTCAACACCAGTTTACAAGTTGCCATAGCATGGCAAACATTTTAATCAATTTACACTTAACCTTCATCTTCTCTAGTTATGGATATAAAAGACGACAAAATATGAAAATTTGAAAATTCCATGAAAAAGGGCAACAACTCCTACAAAGATATTTGGATTTTCTTCAAAATTTCAAATTGGGTAGATCTTGATATGCTGAACCTTTTTGCAATTTACACTTGACCTTTATCTGTTACACTTTTTAAAATAAAAAAAAATATATTAAAATTTAGAAAATTTCACGGAAAAAGGGCAATAACTCCAACACTAGTTTTCGGATTTTCTTTAAAATTGCAGGGCGGGTAGATCTTAACATGCTGATTATTTTCACTCCCAAACAGATTTTTGATATCTGTAATTGTTTTCGAGTTATTTGCAAAAAATGCAATTTACCCCTTTGTTCTTATTTTTAGTAACAGCAGCCCTGTTGCTTGGTTTTGGGACTAATCGAACACAATTTTGTAACTGTTTACCCTGGTGATGATTCATGTCAAGTTTGGTAACAATTGGCCGAGTGGCTTCTGAGGAGAAGATTTTTTAAATTAATAAAGGGCAAAAACTCGTATATGGGTAGTCAGATTTTCTTCAAAATTTCAAGGTGGGTAGATCTTGATATGCTGAACATTTTTGCAATTTATAATTGACCTCTATCTGTTATAGTTTTTGCGATAAAAAAATTGAGAATATCAAAATTTTGAAATTTTCACGGAAAAAGGGCAATTACTCCAAGACGGGTATTCAGATTTTTTTCAAAATTGCAGGGCAGGTAGATCTTGTCATGTTGATCACTTTTATCCCATGTCAGATTTTTGATATCTGTAATGGTTTTTGAGTTATTTGCAAAAAACAGCAATTTACCCCTATGTGCTATTTTTAGTAATGGCAGCCATGTTGTTTGGTCCTCGGACTAATCGAACACAATTTTGAATCTAGATACGCTGGTGATGATTCAGTTCAAGTTTGGTAACAATTGGCCGAGTGGCTTCTGAGGAGAAGATTTTTTAAATTGATGACAAAAAGTATCAAATTTCTTAAATTTGACCAATAATGGCCAAAAACTCTTATATGGGTAGTCAGATTTTCTTCAGAATTTCAAGGTGGGTAGATCTTGATATGCTGAACATTTTTGCAATTTAAAGTTGACCTCTATCTGTTATAGTTTTTGCGAGAAAAAATTAAGAATATCAAAATTCTAAAATTTTCACGGAAAAAGGGCAATAACTCCAAGATGGATTTTCGGATTTTCTTCAAAATTGCAGGGCAGGTAGATCTTGTCATGTTGATCACTTTTACCTGCGTCAGATTTTTGATATCTGTAATGGTTTTTGAGTTATTTGCCAAAAACAGCAATTTACCCCTATGTGCTTTTTTTAGTAACGGCAGCCATGTTGTTTGGTCCTCGGACTAATCGAACACAATTTTGAGTCTAGATACCCTGGTGATGAATCAGGCCAAGTTTGGTTAAAATTGGCCAAGCGGTTTCAGAGGAGAAGATTTTTGAAAAAGTTTACGACGGACGGACGGACGACGGACGCCGACGGACGCCAAGTGATGGCAATAGCTCACATGGCCTTTTAGGCCAGGTGAGCTAAAAATCTGCTATTTGTATCCGTTCTTGTATTTAATTTTTTTGTAAATTTGGTTCCTGATGTCATGAAGTGATATTTTCATCTTTAGTTTTCAAGTTTTGTTTTACACAACAAAAAGAATATTCTTGACAATTTGGTTGCTGGATTTGGTTTGTTTACAAATGTACATTTATTTATGCACTTTTTATGCTTTTTGTGCCATTAAAAGCTTGCTGTGTTGGAGACTGTACTCCGACCTCTAGATGCTCTGTTTAGGGTCGTTTTAACCTGGAGATGAGCTATTGTTTCCTTCACATTTACCCCATTTCCTTTCTTTGTCAGATTTATCTTGCTTTTTATAGACAATTACTCTTTTCAGCACAATTCAAACTCTGCAGTTGGATTAAACATATGTGTTATGATCTCATGTTTATTTACTCTTTATCCTTACATAAAATATCTGTGAAAATACTGTGTACTACACTCGGTGGATGTCCCTTTACTTAATTTTGCCTCCTATTTCGATATATTAATTTTGTTAAAAAGTACTTCTTTAGAATAATTTTGGATGGTAAATTTCCATATTATATGATTCTGATGCTACTGATGAGAGATTTTTTGTTTTTTGTTTTTTTGTTTTTGGTTTTTTTGTTTTGTTTTTGTTTTTATATACATTATCTCATAACCTCCAACTGCATTTCTATGAAACCATATCATAACTTGCATGTCATTAATAAATTATACATGGCGAAACAATAGTTATTTCACTGTAATTATTGCTTCACTAGTTAAGATGTTAGCTAATCTGTAACTGTGATCTGTATTTTTTCTGTTATATAGAGTTGTTGATCTTTTTGGTAAACCATAAATATTTATAAAGATGATAATTTGTACTTAGTTTTCGCTTTTATGTATAAAAAGACACGTGTGACATCAGTGCACTGGTCGCACCTTTCTTATTCATAATGTAGCAGAGTGTTTATTTTGTGTATTCTCTTCTTTATGTAAATTAGTTGTATTTGGAATTATTTAAAAATAAATATATTTTGTATCTTATTTTGACATGTCTTATTTAATTTTAAAGGTTTAAAAATCCTTGTGACGTAAAACCATTGAAGTCTCTTCAAGTCACATTGCTTTTTGGACAGTTTTCATTGGTCTATTTAGTTTTCGCGGCTCTTGTGATTTTCTTTGTCTTTACCAAAGATTTTCAAGTGACAAGATCGTTGTGCCGCCATTTTTGAAATTCTAGTTGTTTGGCTTTGAACCTTACTGATTATTTAATATTACACTTCTGAACACAGACTTTATGACTAAGACGTAAGTTTCTCTACTTTATTAACTTTCTATTTAATTATATTCACAAATTAACAAAAGATTGAAACTACATTTTCCGATGTCTTACGGTTCATCTTAACAAACTCAACAATATGGCCACAATATCGATGTGGTTTTATACACGATCAGAGTAAAGTTAAGAAAAATTATCGTGATGTTAAGGCTGGCACTACATAGCTATGCAATAATTAAATTACCTTTTCAATAAAATAAAATGAAAACTTACCTGACAAAAGCGGTTAATTTTTTTTTCTATTTCTCGCAACATCCAAAATAAAACTATCATGAAAGATTTGTTTGAAATATTCCCGTGTGTATTGTTATTATTACCTTTGTCATTGTTGAATTAAATGCATAACTTACCTGTATAACGTAGGGGTCATCTCGAACTATTTACCCGTCTTTGTTTATTTTTAAACCTTTTCAAACACGGAGAAAAAATGCACAGCACAATCAAAACATTGCAATGAAATTATTTTTTAAAAAATGAATACAAAAATTACATATCTATGCAGTGCCAGCCTTGAAAGTTTATAATGTTTTATAGTTTTGTCTGTACTCATATGAAATTTACCCACGTAAATGGGGACTTGGAGGACAGGTTGTTATGATGAACCTTAAAAGCAGACGATATTTTTACGTTCTGATTTGTCTACAAAATTACAAAATATTCCGTGTCATTAAACCCATAACTTAATGGACGATAACTCATGTATTTCATCGGAAAACTTTATACAATGTAGACAAAGTTTTGTAACCTTGTAACATCAGTTATATATATCTCACTCCACAAGTGGTAGGTTTTGTTACCTTTATAGTATCTTTATAAAATAGAGTTATTTCCCTTGAAAACGTGTTTTCTTTGATGCATTAAAGTAAGCGTTACAAATATCTTATGTATAATTACAACTATCAGAATGTTGTTTAGAAATACAAGATACGAAATGTTAAGTACAAATGACAGTTAATATTATGTAGCATATTTATTTGCAATTATGAGGCAGCTTATGATACTGATTTAAGGGAAATTATATTTTTATATAGATATCGTTCCAGATCGACTGCTAAGTCGCAAGACAGTCAGCGGATACCAGGGAAGATCAACTGTCCGTAAATCATATTGCAAATGGAGTGTGCGTCCCTCCAGGTTTAAAATGCCGTGAGAGACCTATACAGGTATTCAAGGCGATAAACCACCATACTAATACTTTCTGTGACGATTTGTAAACACAACACATACTATACGATTTATTTATTGATTATATAAATGATTATATAATTATATTTATTGACTATATATGAAATTGATCATGAATAGAATGGTTTTATTTTATGGTAGTTTATTGTTGTTGCTTATTAATATGTTTTTATGCCCCGCCCACGAATGTGGAAGGGGCATATAGTGTTACCCTTGTCCGTCCGTCCGTACGTCCGGTTAAGTTTTGCGTGAAAGTCGATTTCTCAGAAACTGTAAGAGGTAGAACAATGATAATAGGTCAGCTTAAGACACTAGTGCTTTTGTCGGGCAAAGGATGAGCACTTTGCCAGTTTAATTGATGTTTGTTGACAATCCCACACCCATGACCAAGAAAGACATGGATGTAGCGTTGCTCGACAATTAGCAAAGAATTCCGCTTAAACTGGTGCTAGGGGCCGTCTTGAACTTACTTTGAGGTATGAGCAAAGCTCGTTGTTGAAGGCCTCATGGTGACTTCAAGATGAAAGAACAACAATAAAAGCGTTGTTCCTTTGCTTGTTTTTTACCATGTATTTGTAGAGACTTTGTCTCATGTGCATTTACTCCATATCCTTTTATTCACCAGTAGGTAGATCTTTGATAGTACTACATAGTTCACTAGGTAGTTTGACTCTTTTACCTATATTTCATGCTTGAGTGACTCTGGTTCAGTTTTATGTTTAAGTCCATTTATCAATAACTATACATTATAGGACAGTGGTATTTCATCAAATTAATCGCCTTGATGAGTACTACCCAAATCATTGACAATTAGGTGGCTTTGATCTATATTATACGCTTCAGTGACTTTGGTTAAATTTTGCGTTAAAGTCCATTTCTCAACAACTATACATTATTGGACAATGATATTTCATCAAATTAATTGCCTTGATGAGTACTACTCAAATCATTGACAATTAGGTGGCTTTGACCTATATTTTACGCTTTAGTGACTTTGGTTAAGTTTTGTGTTTAAGTCAATTTCTCAACAACTACACATTATAGGACAATGATATATCGTCAAATTTATTGCCTTAATGAGTACTACCCAAATCATTGACAATTGGGTGGCTTTGACCTGCATTTTACGCTTCGGTGAATTTGGTTAAAGTTTGCCTTTAAGTCCATTTTGCAACAACTACTCAATATAGGACAATGATATTTCAACAAATTAATTGCCTTGATGAATGCTTCCCAAATTAATGACAATTAAGTGGTTTTGACCTACATTTTAATAGGAGGTTATCCTTTGCGATAATCTTTTGGCGGGGCATCCGTGTCTTACAGACACATTCTCTAGTTATTATATGTATTTATAGAAATATTTTATTGATTTTTGACTTATAAATGCATTATTGTTATTATAGATCTATTTTCTTTACTGGTGATAAATCTACAGAACCCTGGACCTGCTTGGCCAAAAACCCATCTATTACAATAACTTAGTAGTATGGAAAATAGGCGTACGCCTGATGTTTAGTGAATGATTAAAATTAGATGGATTAGAAGTTTCAACAAGGAAAGAATAATACGATCTTGCATAAGGTCAGATAAAGATCGGGATATCTTTCACAAGTGTTAGAAATTTCGTCTTTTCTCGAGTGGAGCGTAGCGAAACGAGAGGGAAAGACGTAGAATTTCTTACACGAGTGAAAGATATCCCGTTCTTCCGTAAATGGTGGTTTACAGTGGGAGATGACCCATGTGAGATTGATGCACGCGACCTCATCTCACACCGGTAAATGACCAACCAGACATGTTGATTTTTGTGATACAACAATCGTAACCATGACTAAACGTCATAAAACACCTGACGTCATAATGTTAGGAACACTCAAATGGCGACAACGTTGTTCACACGGTATAAGATTCTAGACATTTCTATCCGTGTTTTACGGAAGAAATGGGAACTTGCATTCGGTCAGAATGAAAGATCGGGATATCTTTCACTCGTGTAAGAAATTCTGCGTCTTTTCCTCTCGTTCCGCTACGCTCCACTCGAGAAAAGACGAAATTTCTTGCACTTGTGAAAGATAGCCCGATCTTTAATCTGACCTTATGCAAGGTCCTACTAATCTTTAATTTTGATCTTATGCAAGATCCTATTTCTTCCGTAAAAAGCGAAAAGAAACGTCTGGTAACCTTTACCGTTTGAACAACGTTGTCGCCATTTAAGTATTCTTTACATTGTGACGTCAGGTGTTTTATGACGTTAAGTCATGGTTACGATTGTTGTATCACAGAAATCAAGACGTCTGGTTGGTCATATACCGGTGTGAGATGAGGTCGCGTGCATCGATTTCACATGGGTCATCTCCCACTGTAAACCACCATTTACGGAAGAAAAGATAAGGTGAAGAATTGAACAAAGTTGCAACTAAGAAGCATTACATAATAAACATAAGCCTCAAAATAGTTTTGAGAAAGTCCCTTGCTTGTGGAAAAGGGTGAACTTTTTTGTATTTCTTAATTTTTTTTACCTTGCGTTGGTGATGTTAAAGCTTAAGCTGCTTTGTTGGTCATGTTATATATTCAGAGTTACTTAATACATGACCCTTTATTGTAGAATTGGTAGAAATGGCCGCATGCAGAAACTAAATTACTGTAACTTTGGTATTTTATTATAAAAATGAAACTTTATAATGACGTATTCACTATATAACTACTGAAAGAACATCTTAGAAAACTTTCACCATCTCCTTGTTATTTAAGATGTTAGAATCTTATATATATATATATATATTGAATGATTGAACGTACACCTTTAATTCATCCAAATAAAGTGTCTAGTAAAACTGTTCCACGTTTAATCCAATAGTCAGTTCATTAAATATGTAACAGAGCAACCACTTAAATACTTTTGCTTCATTTTATTTGTATATGAAATAGCATTTCCCTCTCTATACTTCAAGATCTCAAATCATGAAGGTTGTGTCTAACATGATTGTGCCAACTTTGTTTTCATTAATTTTAGATTGAACATTACATCCCATTGAAAACGACGTATTATCCGATTATTGGTTCAGTATTTATCTAAAAGACGCAAGATAACCTCTGTGTACTGCGTCAATAGGAACAAGTGCATCAAGGTCAGATCATATGACCACATGTTCCATTGAGTAAAACGACGTTCGTTTAGACGGCATTGTGTTATATAATAAATTAGAGAGGATGGAACGGCTCTATTAAGTAATATGCAAGCGGCTGAATGGAGGGTGTTATTTGAAAGGACTGTAAATCGTCAATAGATATGAAAAACAACCCAACGATGAACCAGTGGAATGGCAAGGAGCTCGAGACGTACGATACTATTCGGGATTTATATTTCGTACATTATTTTAATATACGATGAACCATATATTATAAACATAAGGTCACTTCCTTTTCGCAGTTCCAGAAACGAATCTTATGCATCATTGAATTATAGTTATGCATAAATTTCTTGGTTAACCAACTGGCAAAATATCTTTGGCATTACTGTATATTCGCTGTTGTCGAATATTCTGTACTTCATGTAGACAGAAATATATGATTACGTACATGTACGAAAACTCCTATCAAAATACATGTAAGTGATCCTGGCCTTTTTATGCATCTTGCAGATGCATATTATCGTTTAGCATCTTAGACTTGCCCGCAATGGTCGACCGAATTTCAGGTTCATCATTCGTTGCAGAAAAGTCATGTACATACTTGTTAGAAAATTACTGCCATCGAAATAGAAACGTTCATGAATAATCTAAAATTCTATGAATGCCATAAGCCATTTCAACTGACAGTGAAAAATTGTGATTGTTTCTTATGGGTCTTTTTTTTCGGGCAACGGATGACAGCGTGTGTAACAACACTTTACCACTTAATTCTATTTTGTTTAAAACTAAGGAGTATTTCCCTCATGCATAGCTCTGTCCGTAGCTGAATTTTGGCTGTTCTATTTATATCCTTTTGGTTATTTGTTCTCTTTCAGCTTTAACACGTTTTTTGGTTAATGAACTTCCAGATGTTTTGGTTTTATCTGCACTGATGAGACATAAAGTTGTCGAAATGCGCATATGCAGAAAGTCAATTAACAGTAACTTCGGTACTTTGTTATGCTGTATTAGTAAAACAATTCCGCAGCGATTGGTATAAAAAAGTGAACGTAGCGTTGCTCACCATTTAAAAATGAATTCTGCTCAAATCGGTGCTATGGCCGTCTTGAACTGACTATGAGGTATGAGCACAGCTCATTGTTGAAGGCCTCACGGTGACTTCAAGATGAAGAACATAACAAAAGCGTTGTTCCGTTACCTGGTTTTACCATGTATTTGTAGAGATTGTGTTTTCTTTAAGAGTACGTTCAAAAAAGAACAAATTGTTGAACAAGCAGAATAAAAGCAGAACAATACCACAGCGTACCAGCAGATATTGCGGGGGAAGCATATATGCTTAGGGGGGTTGACAATTTTTGCATGGTAATCTGGAGAAAATATATGCTTTACCCCACAATATCTGCTGGTACGCTGTGAATGCCGTTTTACAAAATTTAGAAGAAAAAAGACGCATTCGGACGAGAAGGCTGCAGTTATTGTGGTATTATTGTAATTAAAAAAGAACGCTATTTTAGAAAAAAAGGTTTGGGTTTTATTCGTATGTTTATTATACTATAGGGAAACGGGACAGAGAAAGGGAGGGTTTGGGTACCCATAAACCGGTTTAACCCTACCGCTGGCTTTTGCTAGTGTCAGTACCAAGTCCGGCTGTACCGAGTTCCTATCGTTGTTTATGTTTGTCTTTTGTATTTTTATTGTGGGTTTTTTTCTTGTGCAGTTCCTATTTACTTTCTGGCATGTGGCTATGTTTTTCGGCCATTGTAGGTGTTTCCTGTTTTCTTTTTTATTCCATTTCTCTTGATTGCCAGTTGGCTGTATGAGCCCATTCGAAAAACCACAATGTTTTTTTCAGACATGTGAATGGTAAAGAGCCAAATACATATTGGCAAATCCATTGATAAAGTGAAATCCAGTAGCGGAGTGCAAAAATGTAGGGATATCCAAAAATACAACGACGAATAAATAATGAGAAACAGTTTATCTACATTAAGTTTAATTACAACTAAAAGGTTGTTTACAAATTCGGTGTTATATATAACATCACACTAGCAGATATGTTATGTGTTAAGCCCAAGATCGTGATAAGATCAGAATGGCCAAACAAGATCATAACGTATCTGCTATTGTCATGAACGTCGGGATATTTTCCAAAGATAAAATGCCTAGGCCTAAATTCTCCTCGTCGTTCAGGCTCGGGAAACTATAGCGCCCTACGACTTTACATTTTTCCAAATACCTACATTATGATGTATCTGCTCATTTTATCTCTACCAACTAAAATATTTAGATATTAGAAACACCTGAATTTTAATATTATATATATTTTTTTAATATTGCAATCATAACCTTTCTGAAGAGCAAACGAAATTGTTATATCTAAAACAAGGTTTCAACAAAATAAAGAAAATAAAAAGTGTAACGTTACGGATACAAAATGTATGAATAGATTATTCAGCATTATATCGCTGTTGAAGCCGAGTGACATTTAGAAACGTTTGTGTCGGATTATAAAAATCTATTTACAAACTTAAAAATATGTTCTACGTTTTAATATTGTATTCTTAAAGACAGAATAAGCCAATTTTATAGCTACATGTCTGGTTGCTTTTCCTTAAATACGTCAAAAACGTCCTTTTATTGAGATATTATATCTTGTCTAGACATTGAAGTGTTCGGATATGTTAGTATGACTTGAGTTTATAGATGTGCTTTGTTCATTAAATGAGATATTTCTTTGATATGTATTGGTCACATCAAAGTTCCTTTCACAATTAAGGAAATAATACAAACCAACGAGCTAAAATAAAAAGTCAAAATTGTAAACTCAACTCAATATGTGACGTCACAGTCTATACAATATTTTTAGGGTAGATAGGGTGCGGTTTCATGGGGCATTCAATCTGGCATTTGAAAAACGAAGAGTCAGAATGGTGTTGATTTTCGAGCCGGCGTTGATTTCACAAAACAAGTACCATCTGTTACAAAATGTTGTTAAAATGACTAAGTTCCTATGTCCAGAAAAATAAAAGAAAATTTCCGAAATAGTTCCATAAACTTCAATATACTGTGAAAGTACCATTATTCATGGGCCAGTTTTCGTGGCTTTCATGGTTGGCTAAAACCACGAAATTAAGTTTACAACGAAATGTGTTTTTCCCTATAGTTTGATTGCATATAATTTGAAACCACGAATTTACGCACCCACAAAATAGTAATATTTATGAAAACCATGAAAAATGATGTCCATGAATAAAAGTACTTCCACAGTATATAGAAACATTCTGTAAAGTTTCAAAGACCTGGGTTGAGTTGATTTCACAAAATAAGTACTTTCCCGACCGACATTCACCATGCTATAACCCGGATTTGCTCTACGTGCAAAAATGACTTTTCCCAATTTTTTACGTGCATTCTTCGTAATTCATATGAAAAAGTGACAAGAAGTGATCAGACTTCGATCTCAGTTAAAAAAAAACAACCTGGTGACCCATACTGCAGTACTTTTCATTACGTATTCTGGTAAGTAGGATAGGGCTTTCACAATTGTACCGGTTAATAACAAAATCTCATTCATGTAAGTATAAGTGTCTATCTACCTTTAACCAAACGATGTACATATAGCATTTTTTTCGAATGAATACTACCGCAAAAAACTACTATCATAAAGGTATGAAGAAGGAGACCATTTCAATAACGTTTCTATCAAGGAACACACCCCTTTCATTCTAGGGTAATGTTTATAGTTGTTACGCATGTGGTAAAGCTAATAATTGACATAATTGTTTAACAAAAGGTTGTTTTTTATCACTGCCCGCTTGTTTTTGTATCCCTCGCTGATGCTCGAAGGAAACGCAGCACGTTAACACCAATTATGCAGATTTTCTCAAAAGGCATAGTTATCTCCGTGATTGCCTTATCAATCAAGGTGTCAAACATTTTTGTCTCATACGATCAAAACAGTTTTCTAATGGATATCAGCCTTTTGTGGATAACAATTAAAGTTTTCGATCCGAACTCTGATTCAAGATTGTTTTTATTTAATACTTGGATGATCATTTATTTTTACTGTCTACGACCTTTTATAGCAGTTGCTGTTTGGTTGCTATCGGACACTATCGCAAAGGAAGGGAATGGATCGGCATAAAATTGGTTTTACCCAACATTTCTTTTGAAGTGTCTAACAAATGAGGACCATTGTGGTTGGCAGCATTTGCAAAAGTAAGCATATCTAAAGCTTGGAAATTGTATTAAATTAAGGAGTAAACGTTTAACATTTTGCTGGCATTTTGTTTATAAGTAGAACAATTACTGTGACAGAAAATCATAACACAATAAACATATCTCTGACTACGATGAAATGTAACGTACAAACCCAACCCTGCAATGGAGAAAACACTTGTACATTTAATTTAAAATGATATCGTGCTTTAATTGTTTTGTGTATCAATTCGAATTGTTAAAAGAATAACTAGAATTGGCTTTCAATTTAGATTTTACTATTTGTTCCTTATCAGTTTAACACATCTTTCGATTTCTGGATTTCGAATGTTTTGATGAAGAGACATAATTTGCTGAAGCAGCCATATGCTTAAAAAATTTAATTTAAAATAACTTTGATATTTTGTTATTTATTAGCACTGGGTCGATGTCACTGCTGAGTAGTATATGAGTACAGTTCAGGTCGCATTTGAGGTGGTGGATGCGGTGGATCACCGGAAGTGACGTCACCGGAAGTGACGTAGACCGGAAATGACGTCACCGGAACTCACGTGACCGGAAGCGGAAGTCACGTGACCAGAACACGAAGTGTTTTTACTGAGCATGCGCAACCGGAAGTAGGTGTGTAACTACTGTAAGTAGCCATATTGACCGGAAATGATGGGTTAAAAGAGTGTAAGATCCCGCAGGGGTCACGGTTGACCTTAGTCCATAACGCATGCGCGACCGGAAGTGGGCGTAGCCCCAGGTATAGACCGGAAGTGGTCTTATTTGAAGCCCTAGTCGGGCATGTTGATAGGAAATGACGTGTTGAAAGAAGGCAAGACCCTGCAAGGGTGTTGTATGACCTTACTATAGTGTACATGCGCGACCGGATGTGGGCGTAGTCCCAGTTAATAACCGGAAGTGGGTGTGTATCTACTGTAAGTAGCCATG